>JAAXNX010001667.1:0-16747 GCA_036491905.1 Folsomia manolachei | reverse complement strand
AGGAATGAATTAACAGTAATCCTTTGTCTTTTAGTGCCGACTTAGAGCCTTAACTTACTATTAATGTCTAACTGATCAAGGAATCCTATGTACATTTTTTAAGAATTCTCGTAAAAGGAACATATTCATCCACGCCGTGGCCATCTCTGCGTCCATTTTTTCATCGTTTCCTTCAGTCAACTCTAATTTAATCACTTGTTCAGTTGGAATGACAACGACGAAAATAGGAGATTGTCAGAAATGTCACCCATTTTTTTGCAAACCCAGCCGAGAAACTTGATTAATGTCCATATGCTTGATGACATCTACAAATTTCTACCTTACTCGCGTCCACTTACTGATGATAATTGAGGCTTTTTGATTAAAATGATTAAATCCCCAAATTCCGAATGACTACAATAAAATTACTTCAGGTAGATCAGAAGTATTCCTTCCTTGAAGAGGAACAAAATTGGAATTCAAGCAGGAAAATCAGAAGCCTTCAAACATTACTTGGCCTTTTGGCAGAAAAGACACGAGTTTCCTGCTCGCTTCAATTAATGGAAATGTTGATTTTGTCAATTTTGATTTATACAAATGACGACCGTTCATTACATCAAATCATCCGGACGGATGCGTGCCAAGTACACATTGGAAACAAGGCAAGCACCTGCGTCATTGTTATACAAGAACATTTTATCAAATACAAAATGATAAGATTAAAAATATTATTTCCAATTAAAACATGGAAACCGTCCAAAAAGTTATGGAAGTACCTTTTACACAATACCGTGCCATATTTACATTGTAATTAGATAAAATGGTTACACAACCAACTTTGATTATTTAGTAAATTTACCAAAGTATACACTCAATTTGCCATAACGGGGTTTGATACAATTCACTGTTTTTACGCTTCGTGCCAAAGATTTCGTTCAAAATTAAACTAAACCTAGCATCACATTACATTACATAAGCGTGCCTATAATTTTCGCGTTGCCACATCCCATTGTTGAAACACAATGCCCACGCTCCGAATCTGTGTTAGGAGTAGCAGAACATTTCGGGTGCAAAATCGGTGGAGAACCCACTACTGACGGTATGGTCCTTGCCCACGAAACCATCAAAGAAATCTAATTCTTCTCTAACGTAACGAACTATTTAACTCTAACTGCAGTAGAACTAAATGCACTAACCCGTCATGAGTTCATTTTCCATGGTTCAGCACACCCACTAAATAAAGGTCTCGCATTATTTTGTTCACAGTTCAAAGCATAGCCAACAATACAGCATTATTTCATTGTACAATAAATACAACTATCAAAAGAACAGTAAACTGTTTATTAATGCAATCCATTCAAATAAATAACCCAATTTACTCCTGCAATGATTGCCTATTTTAGAAATTTCTTTGAGGAAAATGGTCATTTCCAATTTTTTTGTACCAAATCCTTCTTCCAAATGTGTAAGCTTTAATCTAAGTTGGGGCGAGTATAATTCTAATCATCTCCAAGATTTTACTTTAATGCGTGCTGCCATTTTTTTTTAGAAGTCGTTCTCTTGTCATCTATCCCATCGTCGTGATTAGGGAATCGTGTTTACTCAAACACTTTCCACATTGTCATGCATTATCTTAATTAAAGTGTTGATGACTCAATATTTTTATCTTTTAGCGAAAAAAGGATGTATTTAAATAGCAAGAAGTGGCACGATTAAAAATTACAATTTAGAACACGAAATCTTAGTTCTTGACCTAGTCTTAGAGTCATTTAGTGTTAGACATATGTATGTGCAATGAGGATACTTGCCTAATTTATGTGGACAGGGTTGAGGATTAATTTAGTACGAGGATTTAATTATGAGTAGTTTGGCAATATCACTTTTTCAATTCTCAACCAAATATCTAGTACTGATTACTCCCGATCGACCTTAAAATGATTCCAGTAAATGACTACTTGTCAAATTGTAGTTTTGAATGGGTGGTAAATTAGGAATGGGCAAAATTGCAGGAATTTTAATTGCTAGAATTGCAATGAAGTTTACATACCCTTGCAAATGCGACTTGAGACTATCTCTGACTAAGCTTTTCTCCAATCTGTAAGCAGCTAGTTTGTCGCCTAGTTTTCCTCTTTCCCGACTTAAACTTTCTTTTACCAGCACGGCATGAGGTTTCCGAAGTAGTTGTATTAAGAAGGCGTACTTCTGGTGCCATTCCTCCTCCAAAAATTTACCTCCGTGGTAATTTGTACTACTCATCTTACTAGGGTTGAGATTTGTTTCCTAGTTTTGCACATATTATCCAGAACCCGTCTCAGACGGGCCGTTTGTCACTTTCTCCGGAGAAAGTGGCACGGTTTGCAGGTACTTGGAGGAAGTCTTAACTTCCAATCCTTGTAATTTTCCAAAAATTCAATTAAGTGTTCATTTGCTGCTCCTTACACTCATTTTACTTTATGTAGTAATATTTCAGAGCTCAATCCAGACCTCCAACAATACCTTGTTTAAACAATCGTAACCACAATTACAATTGTGTCATTGTCTAACTGGTAGTTAGGCACTGTAACTTGTAACTTTGTAACAATGCATGCACTTTACACGCTTTTTTTACGAAATACATCACAATAAAATAATTTCAACAAAGTGACCACACCACTTAAAACCTAATTATATTTATCCACGCACCAACACTTGTTCACTTTACCAACTAACATGATCACATCAACCACATTGTTTGTGATTTTGAAAAAAAAACTTGTAAGAAATGTTCAATTCTTGACCACTCTGCAAACCCGAGTCTGGGGACTAATGTCAATAAAAACAAATGAATGAAGTCATGCCTACTTTTTGTGACACGTGCCCAAAAAAAGATAAGCTTTCTTAATTATTATCTCGTCTCCACCTAGGAATCAATTAAGAGATCAAGTTCACAGACAAAGGATAGATTGCATTAAAACAATGAAGTCCTTATTCAAATTTGAGTGTCTTCTTTTTTCTAAGGAACTCAATTTCCACGGATTAGTTAAGCTTAGCTTGGGTTTTCCCTATTGTCAGGATATCATGGTTTGCCCCAAAAAAGGATTCCGAGTCCACTCCTTTATTTTTGGTCACTTTTTATTCACTCAGCTCATGCCCAAGGAAGAATCATCAAGTTAGCCATTATTGTTGCCTATTGGACCAAAGACCAGGAGATCAGTTTTCTCGCAAAAATCAGACAACGGAATTGTACCCATC
This sequence comes from Folsomia manolachei, assembly GCA_036491905.1. Classification (NCBI taxonomy): domain Eukaryota; kingdom Metazoa; phylum Arthropoda; class Collembola; order Entomobryomorpha; family Isotomidae; genus Folsomia; species Folsomia manolachei. Next base: position 13,537 of record JAAXNX010001667.1, on the reverse strand, counting down.
TTAATCTAGCTCACCAAGTTCCCTCGTGTGAACTAAGTCACTCTGTCACCAGATCAGATCACTTTAAAAAGAGTAACAAAGTTTCGTCACAGCCGTGAAAATACGATGACTCGCCTTAATCCTAACGTTACAACGTTAGTTAAACACAACAAAGCTGTCAATCCGTGAAGATGAGACGACTAGACGCCACCGTTGTCAGCGTCATGCTATCCTCGTAGAACAAGCCACTGAACTCACTCTCACCTCGTAAATTTCATTAAAATATGTAAATCACTTAATTATCTCCTCCTATTGTTGTGGTTAGCTCACTAATTAGATTAGGATCTCATTGTAAATGTGAGAAGTTTACAAAAAATGAGTGAAATTCCGCAAATTAAGAATCCAGACAAATTTTGGATAATTGTTGCAATGTCCGTTTAAACTACTGCAGTGCCTTTAAAGGAAAGTGTTGTTCTCTGCGAGGGACTTGGGGCCTCACTAAAAAAAAGATAGTAGATTTAGTTCCGATTTAACTAAAAAGTAAGATTGATACAGTTTAGGTTAGGTTGATGAGGTAAAGTAAAGCACCAACGCCAGAATCCTGTAACCTGCACAATCTCTTAAATATTATTAGATATTGTTGAACTAACCAAGTCAAGAAGGTGGAGCAATTTCCCTTAATAACGCTCATATTGTTGGGTGATATTTACCACGTCTTCAAATTTGTTTGTGGGTTTGGATGAGCTGAACAGTAATCACTTTTAGGCAGTCATGCAGTTCAATCAAAAGCCTTATTGTTACAGATTAAACTGGCTTAATGCCTTATATTGGGAATTTTAATGTGTGTGAGTGATTTTGATCAGAAATTGAAAAGAATAATGGCAAGGAAGGAGAGTTTAGAGAATTAAGGCGCTGGCTGCGTTTTACTTGCTCTGCTGAACTGCAGGGCTGCGGCTGGGTGCTTGGCTTGAGGTTAAGGTTTGAGGTGGAAATTTGTTTAATCTCGAATTACTAAATGAAATCTGCACCAGATTAGACACACTTGTTTTAAAATGGTGTGAGGGATTTGGGCAAATCTTGGGATAATAAGAAACCTTTGCCTGTTTGAGTAGAAATGTGTTAAAAACTGAGTTGAAAAAAAAATGGAGAACAGAATATTATTAAGTTGTCATTTAGTCGTAAGTGTGAATCTGTTGTGCATGTAAATTTGATGGAAAACAGCCTTTAAAAGGATAAAGATTCAATAAAATAGTTCAATCCAAAGCGAGGTTTATTAAAAGCTTCGATAACTCACTTTACTACCGACGCTTGACCGTATTTATTTATTTACTTTCACTTACTGTCAAGTATACCCTCCTCTGTAACAGGTTGTGGTACAGAGTTCAAAAACTAAGCAAATACTCCTAAAAACTCGAGCATAACAATGTTGCAGATTTGATACATTAGTCAAGTACCACATTTCCTGTCAAAATTGTAGTTAAAACCTGCTCATCTGACAAATTCACTCAAATTAGGCTTCCTAAAACTTATTTGTTAATGGGAAACATGGAAATTGTTTAAAACAAGATAATATCCACATAATAGAAACAGATATCAAGACAATACAGCCGTCTGTAGAATATGTAGTCACAATTCCGGCTACAGGTTAAGAATTCAGTAATGACTATCAATTACTCAATAATTATCAATATTAGGATAAGACGATCCACAAATTTCGGAAAACGAGTAACTTGATTGCATCCCAAAGTGAGACGGGTTTTATCCGGAATATCTCATTTTGCCTCCCAGAACTCGATTCATGATTGATGAAGGATTCTTTGAAACGAATGATTTGGCGTCTCCAATCCCACCTCCTCCTCCCCCTGATTGTGCCCCATTCATCACAAAGTCACCCACATCTAGCACTGGGCACAATTTAAAATAAAATATTGAATACAGAAATATTTGGATCAATCCCTGGAATCCAGTCCGGATTGAAAACTTTGTCAAACGCTTACTGATCCCATTGTCCCCTCTTTTGAACATCCTTGGCTGCCTTATCATCCAGCTCTCTACAAGATTACTGGGTGGAGGAGGGTTATCAACTGGACAAGGATAAGGATACCAGGGGCTGATACTTCCTCCCGTGCTTAGTAAATAAGCCTCTTCCGCAGCATCCCCTTGATGAATTGGTCTTGGACCTGAGAGGGAATTATCCTCGCCCAATAGCGGTGTCACGANGCCTCTTCCGCAGCATCCCCTTGATGAATTGGTCTTGGACCTGAGAGGGAATTATCCTCGCCCAATAGCGGTGTCACGACGGAACCTGAACTGAGAGGAAGACAAATTCCGAAAATTCCAACCAAACAAATACTCAAACTTAAGGCGACAACTCCCATTTTGAAAAAGTGGTTCGTACCAAGGAAGCCAAATTATGGAATGAAGGCTGAAACTGGAAAATTTGTCTTTTATACTTGAAGCGAATATTGAGGTGGGTGGATGCACACCCACTGTGGGTGGAAAGCAAATTTCCGGATAAGAAATACAACTATTTCAGTAAAGTCTGTCTGGAAGCAGTAATGACATAACCAATTTTTTTATTTTTGCAAAAGATATTGAAATAAACTCAAATCAAATTATTGATACAAATCATTATAAAGGAAAAGTCAATTATGACTCTTTCCGGCCAAATAATCCATCAGTATTCGAGTCTTCTACTTCTTCCGGTTTGTTATTATATTTTTGATTGCTGGAAGGATTGCTGAGGACAAGTGTTCTCTAGCTTCCTCTGCACCGGGACCATTCTTTAGTTTGATTAACGCAACCACCTGTTCCTGGCAGTCTCTCAGTTGTAGTAGTTCCTCCTTTGTCAACTTTCCGTTTAGGCAAGTTATTATTTGGGGTACAAATTTTCCCGAGGCTTGAAGCAATGAGTCTGTCGTCAACGAAAATAGGATGAGGGTGGAAATGTGGAGGAACAAAGCAGGATCGGAACTCTCAGCCCCGTCCAACTCGTTCAACAATACTTCCCTTGATTCCAACAATATGTTACGAGGACTGAAGGTGCTTTTAGATGATTTTTTTACGGGTGGAATAATTGTTTCAAGTAGACCAGTGAATGTTTCCACATCAGAGGACTTTCCAAGGGACATCATTGACTCCTTGACTTTACCAGGGGGTAAGTCGGTAATCTATATTATTCGAAATATTAAAATACGAGTGAAATACTGTGTCGAATGCTGAAAAATTTCGTATCAATGTAAAATATGAGAGAATCCACCATTAACATACTTGGGAGTTTTCATCGAGTCCAGCTTCCATGAGTAGAAATGTTGTCGCAGCCACAACAATTTCTTGTCCGAATGATTTTAGAAGAAATTTTTCCAGCTGGCCTTTTATATCTCCTTCAAAAGAATTGAGGCCTTCCACATACAATTGGAACATTGTTGTCATCTTGAATAATTTTTCCAGGACTTCCTCTTGGCTCTTCCTTCCACACTTTTCGGACATAAATTTATCGAATGCGTCTTTTAGGACAGTTTGGTATTCATCTTGCAAACCACTGTGGTAACAAACAAACAAGTTTTAGAATTCAATTGCAACTATGCATATTTTTCAGCTAATATTTATAAATTTAAACTAAAATGAGTTTACAACATACATTGAAATGATTGAAGAAATGCTCTCAAGTAAATCTAGAGGGGCTTCAGATAAAGCCTCGTTTTTAGAAATACTCTGACGAATTTCTTTCACTGATTGAAATTCCAGTTGGAGAGGTGCCTTTTTGCTAGCACTGGGACCTGTGGCGTGATGAGCACTTTTGGAAGAGGGAGGTGGATTGTCGTCTTCCGAGTCGGACCAAGCATCATCCTTCTTTCCAGCAAGATATTTCTAAAAGTACACAATTCAAGAATTTAGAAAAGTTTGCAACATGGTATGAAATTGCCAGAACGAGGGGGTGGTCTGCACACTTACTTTTTTCGTGGCTTTAGTTTTAGTTTCCCTTCCTTGAGTACCACCTCCAGCTTTACCACTTGCTGCCTTCTTTCTCCGCTCCTCTTTCTGTAAAAAGAAATTAGGCAACGTTACTGATGATGTCCTCCTGTTAATTGTTACGATTTACGTTTACCTTTCCTCCTCTACCAGTGTCCTCTCCCAACTCCGCAAGCTTTAATTTCTTTTCAGCAGCCCGCGTGTCATTAACCAGTTGAATATATTTTCCAGAACTAATGTCCTAAAAAGCACAATACAAAACATAAAAAATGTCTTTTTTCGATAAAGTTATTACACACTGACTTTTGCTGCTCTATCTGCCATCAGGGGCTTAAACTGTTTCTTTAATTCCTCCATGAGGCCTTTATTGACCACAATGGAGTCAAAGACGACAGCATTTTTGAGGCCGATAAGAATCGTATCCATCAATATTTGAACATCTTGCTCTGTCACACTTGCTGGGAGAATGGAGCTGACGTCAACCCAACCAGGACTTGCCAAACTCTCTTCAACTTGTTCTTTTGCCTAAAATTAAAACAAAAGTGGTAAAAAACCATTGTCCAATCAAAATAAAATTTTAATTTAGCTCATAATTCATCATGACATTTAAATATATGTGAATTACACACCTGCTTAAACAAACTATCCCCAAGAACACAAGTCTTCAAAAATAGTAGCTGCTGATTTGGGAATCGTTTCGTGATAAATGATTTCGGATCAGAAATACCCAATCGGGCCGCAGCATCCAAATCCACATAGCCATTTCCATTCATAAAACCTTCAATCCTGTTGATCCAAAAAAAATAAGAATTTGGGCACAAATTTGAATTTAAAAAATTGTAATTATACAAATACTGCTGAGGGGCTTTGTTAAAAGTATTTTCATGTTGTCGGATACATTTTAAATTAAATAAAAATTCTTACCACTGAACTTGGGCTTTGGTGTAGGCCGACGGAATATAATAGGCACTGCGGCTGCTCCCACCACCGGAAACTATTCCTTCAATTCTTTTAGTTGAAATGAGTTTATCCACAATACCTGCGAATTTCAAGTTTATGTTTAACATAAATATTTTCCTTCTGCCCACATTACTGCCTAGTTATTTATTACCCACCAAAAAATAACTTTTCCGGAACATTGGTCCCAAACTTGAGCAAAATTTGGTTAATCGGCGTTGGTTTCGTGACCGCCGACAAAATCCCTCGAATCCTAGCTGTATTCCTTCTTACAAAAGTCTCCGTATAAATTAAATTAGGATCATCCCTGTCCTGCTTCCCATGAATAACTTTGCCCATCCTCTTATCAATCTGATCCTGTAAAAATTCCCCAGGTAAATCCGACGTCTTGGAAAGTTCCGACAGCGATATCATCCCATCTTGGGCCAGCTTTTCGTTCAAATCCTCACACAACGTGTCAATAAATTTAGCCGTGATAAGTTGACCCAAAACATGATGAATGTGACGATCCTGTTTGAGTAGTTCCACAACTCGGCCCTCAATCACGGACAGGGAGACATTTAAGTTGGTTGCAAGTGCCACCAGACTAAGACGACCTGTCACAAATATTAATGTCGTTTCAGACTTATCCACGTCCAACCAGTTATCATTAACAATTAACTTGCTCACCTCCATGAACGTAGAGTTCATCCTGAATTTCCTTCACTAGCTGGGATGGCGTAATATACTCCTTTCCATCGGAAGTGTAGACAACGTCCAACAGTTTCAGTTCGATAAGTCGATTCACAATCTCAATACAATTCCTTTCCGTCAGCCTGCAAATTGGAGACAATCCCAAATTAATCCATTTCTTAAATCAAGACCAACTTTAAAGAAGTAGTAATTTTGACCTTTTACGCTCACCTTTGTGACGCCGAGGTCAGCTGAGCCCTCTGGAAATCAGCGGCGAGTCGTTTGACCTCCTCCCAATCCGCGGATGACATGATTATCGCGAATCTTAATTAATTTCAATCTCCCAACTTTCACCAGCTGGCTCATAAAAGACACCGGTGTCTGAGTTGGAGCTGCTGCCACCGTTTACCCCGACCACGAGGGAAAGTCATATTTTCCGTTGACCAATTTTGTGCAAATTTTGCACAGCTTTTTGCACAGCTTTTCCCCACCCCTCTCACAGGTGGGAGGAGTTTATACGTACAAAATGAAGTTGTGTGGTAAATACCTGGATAAGGATGGCAATGGGTGGGACGAATTTCATTGTTTTTACAGAAAAACACCCAATTTGGGACAAAGAATTGCTCCTTTTTAGCCAGATAGCTGAGACTGAGTAATTATTTTGATAAGTTGTTGTTTTATCTTTTGTCTTTGATTCACAGGGACGTTGCAATGATTGCCGAGGAGGATGAGGACATGTGGCACGCGTACAACTTGATAACGGAAGGATGCCTTGTAAAAGCGTCGACGATACGGAAAGTTCAGACGGAATCCGCGACAGGGTCATCTTCCAGCAATAGGATAAGGACTACGCTTACGATCAAGGTGGAAAATATTGATTTTGATACCCAAGCCTGTGTTTTAAGACTCAAGGGGAGGAATGTGCAGGAAAATCAGTTTGTCAAGGTGGGTCGTGATAATTCAAAAATTTGGCTTGGGAGTGAGGATAAGGATTTAAATTAATTTCTTTAATTGTGTAGATGGGAGCATATCACACCTTAGATTTGGAAGTTAATAGGAAATTTACAATTAGAAAACATTTCGACTCTGTGGACCTGGATAGGATTGAAACGTGCTGTGATCCCACGCAGGTGGGGTTAATAAAGTCTTTAGTGGGCTGAAGTTGGTGTTTTTACGTGGAAATAAGTGTCTTAAAATAAATTGTATCCATTTTTAGAGGGCTGATGTTGCTGCCGTGGTCATGCAGGAAGGTCTGGCGCATGTATGCCTTGTTTTAGGTAATTTACTATGATTTAGGTATTGTATTACTTTACTTTATTTTAATTTACTTTATTTTTTATTAGCCAGTATGACCCTGGTACGGGCGAAAATCGAACAGTCCATCCCTAGAAAACGTCACGGAAATGTTGGAAACCATGAAAAAGTTTGTTAATCTAAACCAACTTGGTTAGCGTTTGCTTTTTAAAATATTTAAAACATGTTTCTTTGTTGCAGGGAATTGAAAAGTTTTTTAAAAGCGTGATGGAAGCCGTGGAACGTCACGTGAATTTCGAGGTCGTGAAATGTGTCTTGATTGCAAGTCCTGGATTTGTGAATGACCAATTCTTCGAGTATATGCTACAACAAGCTGCCAAATCAGAGAATAAAGCTTTGTTAGATAATAAGGGAAAGTTCCTTCTTGTCCATGCATCCAGCGGGTTCAAACATTCACTGCGTGGTAAGCTTCTTATTAATTTTTAACTTTGAAAATTTATTATGAGTCATTTTTATTTGATTTTTAAATTAGTATTTTAATGGAATATTATTATTGAGTTTCCAGAAATACTAGCGGACCCAACTGTAACAGCAAAACTTTCAGACACTAAGGCTGCTGGAGAAGTCAAAGTGCTGGAATCATTCTTTCAAATGCTTCAAACTGAAGCGGACAAAGCATTTTATGGGTTGAAACACGTAGAGAAAGCCTGTGAAGCACAGGCCATTGAAGTTTTACTAATATCTGACAGCTTATTTAGGTATGTTTGTGTACATATACGTTTTGAATTGACAAATATTACGAAACGATATTACTGAAACCAAATTTTTTTCTAGGGGCTGTGATGTACGCACAAGAAAACGCTACGTCGACATTGTCGAGTCAGTGAGAGAAAATGGTGGTGAAGTCCGAATGTTTTCCAGTTTACATGTCTCTGGTGAACGTAAGTAATCATAGTTGGCTTAAAATCCTGATTTCGACTCTCACCCAGTTTACACTTATACTTTTGCGTTTGTTTCCAGAATTAAATCTAATTACGGGAATAGCAGCCATTCTCCGGTTTCCCATGCCCGAGCTGGAGGATGAAGAAGAGAGTGACAGCGAAGAGGAGGAGGAGGAAACTACAAAAGTACCTGTGGATTTCGATAACACCAGCGAAAACGAGGAAAACGACGATTTGGACAGTAGTAATTTGTAACGAAGGCCAGAGGTAGGTAAGAGAAACCAAAAACTAAATTAATAAGTATGGAATAATCGGGTTTATAACAATTGACAAATGTCAATTGTGAGATATTAAAAATAAAGAGGCCCCAGCGTCGCGTCCCATAATTTGCATAATAATGATATGCATATAATGAATATATAATGAAATTTTACACATGGCCAAGGAATATAGACAGATTGTGATTTATTGATAAAAACCCAACTACACTTTTTTTGAATTTTTGAAGTATTAGACATATAATTACAATATAATGACCAAATTTAAATCTAGACAATAAATGAAGAAACTAAATCCTTTATTATTCTTACTTTTACTGTCATACGTATAAATCAATTTCATTAAAACATCCAATCAATCGACATGTCATCACAAAATTAGGTACCGTAGCATTACAACTTGTACAGTTGATCACAATGACATCAGATACAAATATTTATTTGCTAGTATTTCTCAAGTCGAATAATTTAGGTACCATTCATCAGACAGTTGCATAGTCGCTTAGTATATATAGTACCTTCATAACAAACATCCAGGTAAATAGTTAGCAGTACTAGAGCAAGCAACCTTGCATAATTATTGTGTCCTGTGAATAACTTGCGTCCATATTATACGATTTATCACAAAGGTTTAACATTTGAAAAGTCACAATATAAAAGTTTATTATGCACGCTACCTCCAATTCCCATGTATTATCTTATTTTCTGAACAGCTCAACTCAATTTTAAAGTGATGCATTAGAAATTCATTCAATTTTCTAATTCAAGCTCCATAATCTTGGCATTTTTTCATGATTTGCATTCAAAAACTAAAATATTGTAACTGGAAGAAGATTTTACTTTACTTGGCCGTAATTTAATACTATGTAATTATTAGGAAGATGAAGATTTTGATTCAAAATTCTGTCCTGATGAAGGAATGGATTTTAATGTAAACCGATTATTACGCACAGCACAGCATTAACATTTGTCGAAGTGTTTGATTCATGAAAATATGAGATTTTGTATGAGAAAGTAATGCTTGGCTTGGTTCCAATATTTTTTGTCATCCCATAATTTTAGGAATGATTGTGCAAATCAGTTCGATAGTTTAAATTTTTGATTGGATTGATTATTAGGTTGGTTCATAGAATTCCATTTGTAATTGTAGGGTTGGCCCGGCCAACTTAATTCGGAGGAGTAAAGTAATAAGTGTCTTTTAAAGGATGAGATAATTATGTGGATAAGCAAATCAGTGGACATGGATAGGACGCAAGGGATGAACGGTAGCTAACTATTTTGTAGAACTATGTACCTAACATTGTATTATCTTTACAAATATGCATCCAGATCAGATTGCATAGAACGGATGTTTAATGCATACAGTAATTGAATTGAATGTGGATAAAAGTTTTATGGTAAGCATAAACTTCTGCATAATGGGATATTAAGCTAATTACAGCGTTATAATTAAGATTATTGGTTCTTTTCGTCCTTTCTCACTATTTTTGTACCTCTCTGAATCATAAGTATCCTATTTATCCGTAGTTTTAATGTGGCTGCATTTTCATGGAGCTTTTCCAAATTAACACAATCTTATGTAAGTTGAAATAACCTGAATTCTCAAGCATTCAAATAATGTATCCAACAAAAAAACAGGGACCTAATTTGGGTAGATTTCTTTAAAAAAGAAAGGAAACAACGGAAGAATTTAATTTTGGAAATTATATTTGAAAGGAAAATAAAAATTTTACTGAGGGAAAGCAATGGCTCATAACTTTCTCTTCTAAAACTCAAAACCATTTGAATTCAAAACTTTCTTAATGGTTTGAAAATGCGAATTATTGGCAAATTTTATAAGCGTCTTGATTATAGTTTCAGTGTGATGCTTGAATTTTGTAACTTATCGAAGGATTTGAATCTCTATTTCTCCGAATTAAGAATGGGTGAAAGGCAATGCAAAAAAGCAAACTTTTAGAGCAGATAACTAATGACCATCTTGACCCAGGATAACTAAACGCTACTTATTGATTCTGTAAGAAATAAAACTCAGGACATATGAAAATAAATTCCAACAATAAATTACTCTATTTCTATCCTATAACTTAGCTATAACTGTCATGTTCATTCGCCTACCATCATCATTCATAAATATGTCTTGTTGTCGCAAAAGTCATGCCCCACACATTTACCCCTCCAATCGATAATCAATTCCAAACCAATTACATGATGTGATCTAGATGTGGCACAAAAATGTGGTTGGTTTCTAGTATCGAGTACTTATCTAAGAAATGGCTCATTCACGACATCCTACATAACCTTGCTTGCAACTTTCCCAGTCTGATTTTCTCATACGCACATTCACAACATGATCAATTAATTAGATTGGAATATGAAATTACTTTCTCTGATGCTCAACTACTAATTACTATTCCTCCTACGTCACTATTTGATTGATTGATGAATATTTCTGAAATATTCTAATGATACTACCAAGATATCCTTATGCTGTGCTATTATGCTCTATCTGTCCTTTTCCTGCTGCTAACTGTACTTATTATGGAAATCTGTACTAGTTTAAATAGAGACGCTAATTTTCGATTTCAACTTTTGGCATCCATTCAATTACTTTGTTTTAAACTGTTATTGTATGCATTTATAGTAGAGTTCTGATTTAGTTGTCAATTATGGATGTTTTGTGTTAGTTGGGTGATGATAGTGTAGGAAGAAACGTGGCTTGTAGAAAATTGTAATGGATTTTTTTCACATTTTTGCTCCACACATCGATTAGCAAAGGATGAGACGATTCTCGGTTGTGGAAATTTCATCAAGACTTTCCTCAGAATCTGGAGAAAGCAATAAGGATTCCAATTTGAATAACTTTCACTTTAAATTTAATTAATGTCACATAATAACAATTTTTCGTAAATTTACCTGATCCAGCCAGACTTTGGCAGAAATGTTTGTTATTTTGCCATCCTTCCTTAAGGGACAGATTGAACATGGAGTACCGAGGATCACCTGAGTAATTAGAAACGGTACAAACTCTACACAATAATACTTTCACCCAGTAAGGAAACAAAGAGTTTTGACCTACCCGTGACTTCTCGAACAATATTGAGAAATTTGGGAAGACGTGTTTTCAATTCAGTGCTGCTAAGTGTGGTATAAGTCTCGAGAAAGATGAGTCCCTTGCATCTGTAAATGAAGACATCACAATGAAATTTTAAACTATTTCTGTTGCATTTAGTAATTTTCCTATTTTTGAATGTATCACCCATACCTAGGATGACAGGGCTCCTTGTAGCTATCCATCTGGAAGTATTGGTCATTCAACAAAAAACAGCGTCGATCCTTGTACACGGTGAAATGGTTGTGTTCCTTTTGTGAGAGCATGTTATGATAGTCCCGTTGCGTCTGCAAAGAAACAAAATTTAGAAACCAAATCGGGAACTATTTATCTTCAGATTAGATTTCTTGTCATGGTTATTAACTTACGAGTGGTGTCCTAACTTCCACAACTTGCCCTTGGATCTCAGGATGTCGCACGGTATAAGCGTAACTCCAGTGACCCTGAAGAAAAAAATGAATCAATTATTTCACCAAAATTGCTCAACCATTGAGCTGTAGCTCAAGAATAGACACAAAAAAGCGAAGGGATGCAACTACACAATTTGCTAATCCGATTTTGCGAAATATGTCAGAAATTGCTAAAAATAGTACTGCAGACTTGATACCAAATGCAAATTTGCCCCACCTTTTGACCTCGTTTCCTCAAACGGACTTGCATTTTTGGACTGCTCGTCTGCAAATAGTCATGGACCACGGTGAAATCTTGTGAGCCCTTCGGGAAGATTTCATCACTTGGCAGTGGTCCCTTGACGAGAAACTTCATCTTCTTGGAATCGTTTTGCAGTCGATCTTTTGCATCAATTCCCAACTTTTGGCACACCGCCTTCAAAATAGAAACATAATTTAATTAGTGATTCCTCCGATTTTAGCCAATATTCCGGAAAAGTGCAAATTCAAACAAAATTAATAATGGCAAATAAAATCATTCTACTTAACTGAACGATGAGAATTACATACGGCGACATATTTTAACATAAAAATAGTGCAGATAGAGAGGAATAAAGCCATAGAATGCAAAAAGACAGCTCAGGAAGTGGGATATATTTCTATTTGTAATGCAGAAATAAATTACTACAATCAAAATACTAGATCTACTAACTACCTGTGAAAATAGGATAAAATAAAATTAGTCTCAGAAATAAAAAAAAGTACAGCATTGATTTGAAATCAGGATGAAATTAAGCAGAACAATTTGTGAGAAAAGCATCAATCCACGAGCTAACAATTTACAAAGCAATCAAAGGAGAATGAAGAGGAACCAGTAATTTTCAAGTAATTGCTTTTTTGGATGAATGTTTCCCTTCCTGCATCTCATGGACATTTACAAATTTAAGTCCAAATTTTTAAAAAGTTAGCCATTTGTTGCAAAAATTACTTTAGTATTGTATAAAAAAACTCGGAAGATGCTATCAAATAATGTCAACTATTCCTCAAATTCCTCAGAGTCTGAGGAGGAATCACAATATCCTGAGGACAGTGAGCTATCTTTTGAGCTATTTTTTGCAGGTGGGGCTCCCATCCCCATCATCCCCAACATCCAGAGCTTATTACTCATCCGATTACTGGTGACCCCTTCATCCACCTTCAGCCCAACTCGGTTCATAATTACTTGAATCATTCGACACAGCTTCGTCTCAAAATCGGTGGAGTTATCTGAAATAAATGAAAATAATGTGCATCATTTCCGGTAGCTGTTTTGGTGCGTCTTGTTCCAATAAACATTTTGTCCCAATAAAAATCCAGATATTTACCAATGACATCAAAATAAGGATGTCCCACCCAGGCGTTGGCACACTTCATGTCAACATCCTTGGCCAGCTCGAGACCTTCCGTGCGACAAGTGTGATCCTATTTTGGACACCAATTAACAAACATTAGCCTGGAGAAAGTTTAAAACTTTTTTTGCAAAATGATAAGAACATGCTTTAAAAAATAAAAGGCTAAGTTAGTACTAAATACAAATCTCACTTTTACACTGTAAGGGTATACAAACGACATCAAGGAACTTTCACTCACCTCAGTGGAGTAAAAGGGTTCCGCCCCATTAGCAGCGGAAACCTGTAGAACCATGAATAAAGTGGTTAATCCAAACTTATTTATTACTTATAACAAATACAACAATACCATGTGGATGATGTGGTTGTATCTTGCATCTCGAAGATCCACCTCATTCCACTCATTTCTGGACAGAATCCCCTCCCAGACATCCCGTGGGATATCTGTTTAATATAATAATTCATTTTTAAACGGAGAAAGCTTATCATTATCGTCATCTATATTCCACTGGTGAACCAAACCAGTGCCTAATTATGATTTGTAATGTGAGTCGATAACTTACAAGCTGAGGCATCCATGGCTCCCCGGTCACAAATG
>JAAXNX010001666.1:0-16755 GCA_036491905.1 Folsomia manolachei | reverse complement strand
CCACACCTCATTTCATTTTACTGGGTTTTGCTAAAATGTATTAGAATCCAAGGTGCAGCCGTGTAGGTGCACAAATGTCCGTTTAGGTATATCAATTTAAGCTCCAAAGTTTACTGACAAAAATCAAGAGTACCGACGCGGTTACTTACTTTACAGAAAAGTTAAGAGCCCTTAACTTTATAACAAAAATATCGTCTTTGGGCAAGACAAGGATTAAAAGACTCCCCGGTCGTATTAAAGTTATGTTCTACAATATTCGATGAAAGTAAAGTTTTGTGCTACATACGAATATCCAAGTAAAGACTTAGAGATGTTAGTTGCAAGTAACATGTACTCTGGAGCATGGAAGAAGCAGAACAGAGTTTAAGTTTGCTGATTGAATTGTTTCAAAGGGAGCCATTTCTAAGAATTCGTGTTCATGTTAAGAGAGAGAGAAAGAGTAAAAGTTTGGGCTGACAGACTACAACTTTTTGAATCTTGTTTGATTCTTGAATAGTGGAGACTGCAAAAACGAATTTCTCTTTTTCATGCATCATACAATCCATTCTCTGTCAGAAGAATCCGCCTGTCATTTTAGCTGTCATGTCAAAAATCCAACACACTTTTTGCTCAAACTGCTTTGTCGTTTTCTCAAAGAGCATGAATAACGGGAGAGACTGTAGAAACTCGCCACTCCTGCGGGCTATTCGCAGGGATTCGTGATAGCAAAAATAATTCTAACGATGGAAGAGTTGAACCGCAACAAATGAATATTGACAGTGACATCAGTCTCTCAATTTCTTAGGCTAAGTACAACCCTTGTTTACTTCAATGTCATCATAAAAACAAGGTACATAGCAACAGGCAGTAGATGTGTCCAAACCAAGTACGACAAATATGAACATGTGTATTTGTCAAAATCAAAAGTTTGTTTATTAGGGTTAGTTAAAATTTTATAGTATTGTCAACAAGAGAGTTCATTTAGCCGTTGTACTCATTGTTGTACGTGCAGTTTATTCTTTATTCGCTTGCTAATCAGGATTTAATACTGGTCCCTGAATGGGAACAAATCACAATAACCAGGCGAAAGTTCATTGAAACCGAATTATTAATGCGAATTAGCTTCCCGTTCAAACAATCTCATTACACTGCTTACCTAGCATGAAACTCACCTCAAAATGGATAGCGTGATGTTGATGCAGACCAATAATTTATTGACGTCGTGTGGTTTTCGTTGAAAGAGATTATGCGATATTCGGAAATTTTATGAACACACATGTAATAGTGCACAAGTTAGCCATAAAAGAGAGTCATAATTTTCTGTACTCGTGATGTACATCCTTTATGGATGGAATGAGAATGGTTTCTAGATTTGATTGTCTTTTCAAAATAATGACATCTCCAATAAACAAGACTTTGGAGACATCAAAACAAAACTTCAGGTCGTACTTGTCACTCGCAAGCAACCAAGTAAGCAAAACCATTTCATAGACAGCCACTCACTAACCACGAGCCATTCCGACAGAAACAGTAAAGCCAACTTCAGTCTGCATCATTTTCAATTATTGTTGCAATGCCGAATTTCGTTGAAATTAAAATTAACAAAGCACTTGAATATTCTCAACGAGTGTTGCTTACTGCTCCATAGTTCTCCTATCTTTCCTCACACTGATTGTGTTTGGTATGGGCGAGTGACACTTATTGTTTCTGGTGATATTCTCTCTTAATGTTACAATAATACCTTTTAACAGGAAACTGTCAGGATGGATGGATGCCTTTTAGTGAGTAGAGAACTTGTTCAGTATGACTGTGAGTGAAGTGTGACGGTTCTACCTCATTTCCGGGAAAGATGAGTTGATGCTTTTAATTAAGGATCTCCATATTACTCTCTATAGCACATTTTACCCCGTTTTCCCATTTCATTTATTGAGTTAAAGTCAGAAGTAATCAATACATCGCTAACTCGTGTATCATCATCACGTCAAGTTTCTGAGAAAACCCACGCAATTTTGGACCATCTCATAAGCAACACCCTTCTCAGACTTGGAGTTGTCCGAATATTATGAATAAAAGAAAATACAACTTTCTTAGAAATCTCGCATGATCTACATTGACACATGTAGTTCACTGGTTATTCATCTGGAGTGTCATTAGCTTCCCGGAAAAGGGCACTTGGATCCTGTAAAAGTAGTCTATGGCATATATCGGCATGTCTTGAAAATGAAAAATTCTTTCGAAGAAAGTAGTAACTCTCAGCATGACATCAAGAACGGATTCGTACACAAACATGATTATTTCGAAATTTAGACTGAAAGCGAATTGCCTCACTACACACCAAAACGAAGCGAAAACTGACAGGACAGAAGAAACTTTTCCATTTTCACTACTGACTAAGTGCAAAAAGCATCTGTTTCAGGGCATTACATCTTCAGTATTATGTACAAATTTCATTAACCGGCAGCTCAATAGTAAAAAATAAATTTGATATTACTTATTAAAGAATGGATTTCTTTTTTTCCCAACCACAGTCAACTTAAAGTGTAAAAAAATACAAATCATAAAACGATCGCAGTACAAAGTTTGCAATTTTGCAAGTGTCTAAACCGGGAAAACACATGTATACATTGATTCTAAACGAATCATGAGATATTTTATTGAGTGTATTTCTAAGTCAAGGGAATGTTGAATACTTGGACAGTGCCGAGCTTTAAAGGAATTGCATACTTGCTAATGAAGGAAGCCTTGTGTTCATCTCACTTTCTCCGTTCCTCCTCACGCTCCAACTGGCACATAGTTGGGTCAGAACAAAAAATATAAAATGACTGAAAATAAAGAGATAACAATGTATCTGTCTCCCTGTACTGGTGCAATGCAGTTACTGTCATGACAGGACATTACAACAGAGTTTTATTGCAGTGGTAGCTGACGTTACGTATGTGTGTGTGTGTCTCACACATTGGGTACTGGTTTGTTTTCAGCCTCCCATTCCATAAACTTAAGATATTTATTCACCGACTAGTGTGGCAATTTTTATATCCGTGAAGAAAGATGAACAACCTCAGTCATTTCCAGTTTCATGAAAAAAACAAGTCCATTTCTGAGTACGAGTAATCACTCTAAGTAGGATATAAGCTGCATGGATTCTCCTTTAGAAGTCCGTTGTACTTGACTGCACTCTTAAAACCATGCTTGTGTGCCTAGGACTTTAAATCTGCTTTTTAGTACCTTCAAATAGTCCGTCAGCTCTTTTAACTCTTATTACGAGCGAGTCTTTCCCCAAAACCATTACGAACAGCGTCGTGTTTATTTCACTTTTTTAGCCAGACAGTTTTCCAAGGAATTTTCTACATGCACGCCTTCATTCTCCAAACACAAAGGTCTGGTGCGTATAAGTTCATGACTTTCTCCATTTTTATTTTGTGCATTCTGAGTTATTTTTAAAGTTTAGTTCCTGGCCCATCTATACTTCCTTTTAAAAATTTGCAATTTCTTTAACATGGTGGATATTCCTAAAACTTTGCTAAAAAACTTGAATTTTTTAATTGAATTTTGTACGTTAATGAGCTGAACGAGAATCCCGTGTAATTTGTTTACCAAACAGGAAAGCTTACAACACGCAGTCAGCTAAATTACAACAGCTCAATTAATAACGGAGACTGAATAATTTGGTTTTGTAGAAGAAGAACATGACATCTTTCTTAAATACTACTTAAGCTACTTAACTTATATACTAAACGGTGCCAAACCTTATACATTCAGATTGCTCCTGAAAGAAGAAGTCACACAATATTAAACATATACAGAAGATGTGCAGATTAGTATTAGTTTTTGGCCTTTATGGTGACTGAGGTTTAATCCAAGTCGAACGAAAAGACATTCAGCAACTTGGTCTAAACCCTTTGTTTGGTTTTTCATTTAATCCTCTCCTCCACAATAACAGAATTCATTCAACAAAGATATTATGATAAGTGAGGAAAGAGTAAATGTAAAGGAGGAAAGATATTCCGTCGGTTGTTTTAATATACGTAGTAATAAATGTCAGAAAATAACACACTACTCCCAGAAACTCTCCTTCTTTCTTTCTCCCTCTATCCTGAGGCAGCTCTCTTTACCCTGCTAAGCTTCAAACACTCCGAAGCAGAAGCAAACCAAAGCAATGGAAACAAAACAAGTTTTAATATCCATTTTGTTATGCGGTTTTTCGTTTACTTTCCTTTCCTAGTCTGGCATAATACTCAAAGTCAAGTCTGACACATACGACGGAGCACAGCTCTGCATTTCAAATTAGCTTTCTTTGTTAAGTTGAGCTGAAGAAAATGTTATATAGTTCTCAGACATAATGAAAGTTGAGGGAGTAAAGAGACTGCTAAATAATTGTTAAGAAAATAAATTGAATTGAAATAAATGCTGACTCCCAAAAACTTGGCTTTCTCCGCAGTATCAAACTTTACAAATAAAAATTGCTTTGTATATACACGGGGACACATAATCCACTCCTTCCGTAGTTGAAACAGAAGACATAATCCGCTCCGGTCAAATGAATTGGCACCTTTTACCTTCCCTCATTTCCTTGAACCCAGCCAAGAACGGAAACTGGAAGGAGGAGAGTCCTAATATAATACCACGCCCTCCTAAGTACTAACCTAATAGTTCCGGACTGAGGACAATCAAGGTTTATGCGAAAACTTTTGACTTCTGGACAGAGGCATTTTACTACTTTTTTCTTATTCTTCCATTCTCCTAATATCTCATCATTTTTTACATTTCCATTCCAACTCGAGCTTTCTCTTTTAAGAAAGTTTGCCTCAATCCAAGTTTCTGGTCGGCTTAAAGAAAATTCTTTGTGCTTTTGGATTTCTGGAGGAGAAAAATGAGCCTTCTTTTCTCAATTAAAGAACTTATGTTCCCCTAATTGTTTACAGCAATTGAATATAATTTATTGAGACTAAATTCAATAACAATAATTTCCGGGAGCTGGAACAAGAAGGAAAAGTAGAAATAATGGCGGAACGTTGATTGGAATTAGAGTTTATTTACTACCAATTTACAGACCCGGCACAAATGTGACCCTGTTTTAACTCGGATTGGAAATCACTATTTGTTGAGATAAAAGGCAAACACTGTTTCACAAAGAGGGGTGATGCTAAATAAATAACACCGTTAGAACCAGGAAGTATCGCAGAGCAAAATAAATAGTGAAGAGAAAAAAGAGTATTTGGCTATACGTGATTTTTTCTCTGCATTACAAGTAGAGCGTACTTGAGTTGGCTAATCTTAAGTGATTTCTGCCGTCCAAACTTTCCTTTTAAGCTCGTTCTCTCTCTCCGCCCCCTGTTTCTCCCTATCCAAGTAGAAGCACTGACTAATTCTAAATGGAAACATTCCCTGAGAGAAAGCTTCTTACGTGCTCACACAGCGTTGTGTACTCGCATATCTGAAACTTCAACTGTTTCTTTCTTCTTGGCTCCTTTAATCGGACGAATGGCAGAGTTCAGCTTAGTCCACCGAAATCGCAATATTTCTCTGTCCTACTGTCACCAGTCTTTTTTGACAGCAATTTCCTTCACTCAACCAGCCATGTGTTTCATTTTTTGCTGTGTATCTCAAAATCTTTGTTTCTTATTGATATTCGGATCATGTACTGCGAGTCGCGAGTGCCTCTCACAATTTTATACTTGCCATCCTCAATCAGGATCATGTAATTTTTAGATAATTTGTAAATTTCAAAATCTAAAAATAATACCGTAAAATTAACAAGTTTCTCCATTAGTATTCAGCCCAGATCGTCACAGCAAACTAAATTAATAAGGACTTAGCGCTTAAACATAAGGGATGGTATCTGCATCTTAAATTAAAACATTGAACGATATTTGCATGTTTCCTAACAAAGGAAACTAAAAAGATATAGAAGATAAAGGAGCCACTCTTATGAATAGAAATCTATTGTGCTCTCCCATTATTCGGTGAAAGGTGCCTAGTTTTCTCGGTCTATCAAACCGTCCAAACCTCGTAATGAGCCTGGCATGAACTGTATATGAGAAACTAGCATATGCTGTTTTTGCATTTAGAATGCTGCCAAACCCGACCCGACCAGATCAGCCAGCGGACACCAGGACCAAAAACTGTCTGCTGAAAAGACTGCATTGCAACAGCAGCGGCATGAGAACAATGCTCAACTTCCCAACCTGTGCCTTTCTCCACTCCATAATGATGTTCAGAAGGAGAAAGTAAGAGCAGAATTGTTGGTTGGTTTTGTAGAGTTGGAGGAGAAAGGATTCATGAGCATGAAGAGAATGGCATGCATTATAAAAGTTATTTAGTGCTTAGCCGAGGAGGCAAACATTGTGCTCAACTCCTTCCTTCCTCGGGTCATCGGTTTTCTTCCGTTTTAGAAAGAAAAGGTGGTTCTAATCCTAATCTGGTGGATGGATAGACTAAAGCATTCACTAGTATCCAACCAAGCTTCTCTTGTATTCAGCTAATATAATCAAATAACTCTGTACCAAACCCAACTGACTGAGGCAGAGGAACAATAACGTTTACTTGGTCCAGAGTTGGTGAGACCACCACAACCCAAACATTAAACTAAGCTTGCAATACTATCGAGGCCGTTAGTTACTCACACAATGTTTTTCATTACTTTTGTACGAAAACATGAGAAAGAACGAAGATGAAGTAGTCTTGCGACGGAAAGACACCGCCTCCCTGAGGTTCCGTTGAATCGGGAGAAAAAAAAAAGTATGTTTGCTCTCCATTCTCTGGAACATCCAACTAACCAGTAGGCAAGCAAACGAGTTCTGCTTCTTAAACAAATAGCCCAAATACAAATAAGCAGGAAAGAAAAAAAACTGCAAAGCCATTTCACTGTTTTTAGGGTCCTCCAACAAACGTCGTCGCAAGCCTCGTTTTGTATTATGTATGGCCAGGAACCCCATTACTGTGACGATGCACGTCTCCCTTGCCTCATAAACGTAATATTTTACGGCTCCCACCATAACAATTGTACCGTGGTCAATGGTATTATTGAAATGTGACAGGTTTTAAGGCCGCGAGCGAACCCAGTGCAGGAGAAAAGTTAAGGTAATTCTGCACCCAAAGGCAGCTTTGCATTTTACTCAGGCACATAACATATTGTGGCCGATATGGGTGACGGAAATGTACAAAGACAAAAATGTGGTAATGGCTCTCGATTACTTTTGATGTGATCATATTCCTGAGCTCTTTAACCTGCGAGTTCCCAAATACTTAATTCCATGATATGAAATTACTCAACACGGTGGAACCAAACCAGTCGTAAATAATTTCATGGTTATGTACAGAAAAGATTAGTCAACTAAAGTAAACGGAATGAAGTATACGATAAATTTTCGTAAATATTCATCAATCCTTGAATTCATTTCATCTTGTACCCAAGAAGAAGGGAAGGATGGCATTTCATTTTCTTGATTTAGTAAAAGCTTCTCATAAATAAGTTCTAGGACAATTTTGCTATAACACGGAAAATATATTGGATTCAAACCGTGTTAAGTATTTCCTTCGTTGTGTAGAAATTCAATTTTACGTGCTTGTCTCACAATGAGCACGTTTCAAATGAAAATTTTTCGATTTTCAAAGTTGCCAATGCGAAGCGAGCAAAGTGTAGTTCAGTTGAATGGATTTGAGCAGAAAATAAATGGACAAAGCCAATTTATTATCCTCTTGAATCATGAATGTAATCGAATTTGTTTTTAAGATTAAAACGCGAAACAAATACATTGGACTAAAAGCTACAAACATGACATTTACTCAATAAATTTATTTATCAGTGGAACCAAACGGAGCATGAATAGCGATTTGCATAATCTAGTATCTGCCTTTATTCTTGAATTGAACTGAGACAATGTTGTTTAAAGTTTCTACAATTTTTGCAAATTGAGTGCCAGAGACGAAGTAATCAGAAATAGTCCTGATTGCCTTTATGTCACTTTTACCAATTGCACTTAATTATGTAACCATTTTAGTTTGCTTCAGCGCAAGTTGGTAATTTTAATTAGAAGACTACATTTTATAAACTGTGAAGTAAAAACGGGTGGTGATATTAGATGCAAATAACTTTTCAGGCACATTATTTATGAACAGAGAAATGTTGCACAAAAAACATGTTTCAACCTCAATCAAAGTTAGTGCTGGAGATGAACTGAAACTGGAAACTGATGATGGAGAAGCAAAGGCACTTTTGCTTTGGAAGATGAGCTCTCAGAAAAGATCAATATTCCTGAATCATTGTTTCGTTCTCAGTATGAAGGAGATATATTACGCTCTTTGCACTGGTGTCATTTTATTAATGAGCAGGCATGCGATGAAACCACTATTCACTTTCTAAACCCTGACAAGGCAGCCACTCCAACATTGTTTGCTGATGCTTCCAATGCAGCTGCAAAGTTCTGATTGTGCTTGAGGAAACATTGACGTGGAAGAAATCAAAATTCTCATTTCTATTTTACTACTCTTCGTATCTCTATCTTATTTCCGTTCCAGTCCCACTTTTTGACAACTTTTTCTCGGTTTTGGAAATTGTGGGTGGTTTTTGTAAAAAATCTTGCACAATTTTAATATCCTGCTAATTTTAAAAGTTAGAAAATTCTGTGCCTGATCATGATGCCTGTTCCAGAAAAAGTTCACAAGTTTGTTAAACTTTCTTCTTAATTATGCCTAAATCAATAAAATTTACTACTTTTATAAAAAATTACAAACCCTGCCAATAGAGATAAAATTATAAAGCACGAACCAGAATCTGAAAGAGAGGATGTTTGGTTATTTCTATCCTAATTCAAAGCAAGTTTAACTTTGGTGTGTTTTCCTTTCTTAATGTTAGCTTTGTGGTCTCGCTTTCCAGTAAAACCCTCGTAAACGAGTCAAACTTGGGTTACTTGATAGTTAATCTTAAGTCTAGTATCCCTCTCATCCATATGCATGTAAAAATTTAAGTAATAAAGCAACTGCGCCAGTAAAGCAAAATTCACAGATGAGGTCACGCTCTACCAGAACTTTCTTCTGGAACGATTATCCCTCTTATCATGAAAATATGATGAAGAGGAAACTTCTAAGTGGAAATTATTAGATGCATTAAGAGTGTAATCGAAATTTCCTTAAGTCGGCACCCACTCCAATTTAAATCGTTGTGCTCAGTGCTACAACTACATTCGGAACTCGTTGACTTTCACCACTAATTTATGCCACCTTCTTCTGTGGTTGTTGGGGTTTCAAAGTTTTCTTGGATCCCAGCAGAGGACGAAGTCCTTACCAACCGAGACTAAACCGTTTTTAACAACGAGAAAGTCTTTAAACGCTATGACTTACATCAGCCAGCAAGAGAACTGAGAGAGGAACCAAGTATAAACCGAATGAAATGACACACATGATTTAGGTGTTAGTTGTTATGGNACATCAGCCAGCAAGAGAACTGAGAGAGGAACCAAGTATAAACCGAATGAAATGACACACATGATTTAGGTGTTAGTTGTTATGGTCAATAACGCTTTAACGAGCTACCCGCTGTGCTTATCTGAGCTTGCACACGCACCCGCTTCTTTTTTATGCTGGGTTGCCGTCCAACCAGGTCTCTTGACTTTTTTGGTTCCATGAGTTTTTCCCGTTCGTAAAAAAGTTAAGGGATCTTGGTTACAACGTGAACTTAGCAAATAGATGCCACCAGCAGAGGCAGACTCTATGACTCTGTCCAAAGCTCACTCGTGCAAATGCAACAATTGGAGCAACCTAGGCTTGTCCGTATAAAGTTGTGCCGAATACCACCAGCACACCAAGACCAATTTGCATTTCCTGTCCATGGTGAGTCAAGTATGACTGAGACATGAATATGATCCTCCTCCTGGAAAACTTTCTCCAATCTTGATCTCGTTATAAGAATGTCAGCACTGAATGGAATGCTTGAGATTGATAATAAATCTGGCCACTGCACCAAACCACGAGACAGTGGAGGTCTGGTTAGTTGGTGGCTCGTTTATCCCATCATTCACTCCGCCACGTGAAGGAAAAGCCGGAGAAAGTAACGCCGTAGAGTTTTTGGGCGGAAACAAATTTCCTATGTAAGAGTAGCTTGTGTGCAGCATAAACAAAATCATATTTCCTCTTTCCCTCATCCTCTTCCTTTAGGCGAGATCATATCTGCTCTCTTCCTTTCAAGTGCAAATCACCCCAACATATGTAAATAGATAGACTGGCATGTTTTCCATGATTTGCACTGTAAATCTGGTATCCTGTTTCTTTACTCAATCGATATTCCCACTTGCCAACCAACTACACCCACTCCTCATCTTTCTTCTTTCCTTCCGTTGGCCTATAAAACATAAAACATAAACGTTAGAGGAGCGAGTACTCCATTCCCAAAAACATTGGCAAGCGAAACTCTAGCTGAGCGGAATTCCTGTTGTCGCGTTTCCTCTCTTGCTGGCTGCTGCTTCTCCAATACAGACACAATACAAGACAGCGGTTAAACTGCTATTGATCTTGGATTTGCTTTACTTTACATTCTCCGCAAAACCAGCCCACCATCATAAATCCGAGTTAGGAAAGTCAAACATTGTTAGTGTTCTAAACCTTTGGAATAACATATTATCCTACGCTTCGCTTAGTTCATTAAGAGCTAAAATATTTAATCATATATTGCAGAATCTCCTAGAGCTAGAGTTAATAGGCCCCAAGTTATAATCAACTTATTCCGCCATCTTTCATATATTTTGTGGTGTTGCTTGGAATGAGAAGGCATAATTAATTCCTATGTATTTATTTTCACTTATACATTTATCAGTTTAAGTTATGACGACTATCTCAATACCACTGAATTTTAAACGTAGTCTTCCACTCATTAAAGGCAATCCGTTGAAATCTAATCTTACCTCGCAAAATCACTTCATTTCCGAGAAAACCACACGATTACGATTACTTCATTTTACCACTTTAAGCAAATGTGCCTAATACAGTTTGGTTTACAGAGTTGTGATTTCATTCCTTTCAACTTCATTCGGGAATGTAGATTGTCACATCAGCAATATTTGAGAAGGAATCTTTTGTGAAATATTCATCTGAAGAACCAGATCCCAGACTGAAGGCAAAAGTACGGGAAAGTCAATGGTTTAATGACATCTTGCTCAGCACTTTAGGAGAAAACTCATATTCATAAATAACTTGGAGGTAATCTCGGGAGTTAAGGTAAAACTGATACATTTTCGTGTTGTAGTGGTTTCGGATTCTCAGTGTCTGCTTTCTCCTTTACTTGCCTCCCTAAAAACAAACCAGACAACAGTTAAATGTTTCAGTAAGCAGATATAACAGAGAAGTGAGAGAAGACTAGAATTGAGTAGTCAATGTGTAGCACTACATGCATGCTCATTTACACTGTACCAGAGAGATGAGGGAACTAAAATGGTTTCAGGCCTTGTCTCGTCTGAGCAAAGTATATGATGCATTCACGTGTAAATTAAACTCAAACTTGTCCTGTCCTCATAAAATATTTGCAGTTGTTTTCCACCAACTACCTACAGAACAAATGAGTAAATTAATGAAAACCAGCGGATGGGCAAGTCTGCAAACAACAGTTGTAAAGACAACTCTTTCCCGTGAGTGGTGAAATGTTAACTATGCCATGTTTGATACATTTTTTCAACCAGTGTATATTCATATTACACAAGAAATCTCTGACAAAAACCTACGAAGCATCTGTAGAATTTGTACCTCAACAAATTACACCATGGCTTGATAAAGATTCTGATTTCAAACAAGATACCAACCCCTAACCAAACCATATGAGGATGAAAAACAAATAAAATTGACATTTAAACGCCCTGTTTTTAGAAAAGATTGGGTGGCAAAACTTTGATCTTGGGATGCGATATTTATTGTCGACACTTTAGCAGAGGTTAAAAAAATCCTCGTGGTTTATGGTTTAAAATCGGTCGGCTATATATTTTAAACTTTGCTACTGACTACCTACGCAAATGTAATATATGGAAAGGTATGCAGTTGACTGTGGGATGAAAGTCAGAATTTTCTATTTCCTGGAAACCTTCTTCCCACACCACACCAGAAGGATTGTACTTGAATCCCTTTCTACTCCTGTCGTTGAGAATCCATGCATGCGGATGAGAGAAAGCAGTTCAAAAGTGAGTGTGGGAAAGATCCGTAAAATACGGAGCAACTGAGTGCGTTGTCTGCTCCTACTTTCTCTCAGTCGCTTGCATTGATTTTACTTCAGGGGATAGTAATCCGCATTTCTCCTCTTCACTCGCCTTTTTCCATTCTATCTCCACTTTTGAGCTGCTGTATCGCATGACGATGTGTAGTTGGACTAAGGCTTGGGAAGCAAACCACCTTCATTTCTAGTTATGCAGAATGACTGCTTTCTCTTTTATTCCATTCTAACTGCTGTACTTTATGTGTCGTTGCTACTTTGATTGCCTCTTTAAGTTAGGGAACCTTTTTGACGAGGAGAAATATATCCCTAAAATAATAATTGATTTAGATTGAAACTTTTGATGCGTCGTATTTAATTTGAAATTGGTAACTGGACTACCGACACATGGATTTACGACGAAACTACATTTTTTGTTAAGTAGATGCAAGCAATCATCGTAATAAAAAAATTTAGATTTTTCGGGTTCACTTAATTTCTAAAATTCGAGTGAGATGCCATAAGTGTGTGCTTCAATACAAGTAATTCGCCACAGTGGTTCAAAGTTAGTGACTTTTTTTAACCCAGTAAAAATACAAAATCGAAGGAACTGGATTTTTGCAGATAATAGAAATGAAATTCAGGACCCTGAAAGTTTCCACCACTCTTTTCCACGCTTGGATTCACTAATGTTGAGCGAGCTGAGTTACTAACCGATCTGCTAACCCCGCAATTCTATTTGTATTTTATTCCTCGGATTTCTCAGATTCATCCATGACGGACTTCAATTTTGAATTGAATAGAGGCTCAAAAGTTCATATTGAGTGGGTGAGTCTTACCGACTCGATTGTGCTGAATAAAGTTGCTGCTATAATACAGCCTACTGCGAATAGATGAGAAGTAATGTCTGCAATACTGAAAATGAACAATAGAACGAACGTAATTCAACTGGAAGACCTCAATGTCATGAAATGCTGAATTTGAATCCAATAAGTTGACAGTTTCCCTCCGCCCTTCAGTTTCAATTTAAATTGTATTAACCCAAAATTGTGAACTATATTCAATTATCCTACTCTCCAGTCGGTTGGCAAGAGTGGAATACTAATCAAATATTCAGCCGTTCTGCCACCACATTTTGCTCAAAGTGTCACAACCACCACAATGTCTGTCTGTCGCCCATCAAGGATAACCATCTAAAGCCTTGACCATTGCCCTGCGTGCATCCATAAGTACTCCAATGACATGGCGAGACAGTTAATTGACTCCTCAAATTCAATGCGTTGAAGTAATGCCACTTCAATGACTCCAGTTTCATGACGCCGACTGGGTCCCTGATTGTGATTATTAGTACATATGTGCCTCCAGTAGTTTGTAGCAAATGCATCCTAGATCTGAACTCAATGGCTGGCAGACATCCGGGCAGGGCTGACGAGATCTAGAAAGTATTTCGTAATGTTGTCATTTATTGAAATGCATTATTATGTGCATGTAACCAACAACCATTCACATTTCCTCTCTCTCAAAAAGCAAATGAAACACGTAGTTTTATGAGAGCATAAGAGTTAATGTGCAATAAAGTACGAATGTAGTGGGAGTCGATAAGACATTAATTTTGGTTGGTTAAATATCCTCCACCCAATACATAAATGAATTCTTCTTCTCTGCATCCGATGGATTTAAATGTTATACTTAAAACTAGAGTCTCATGAGTCAGTCCCGGACTGCATTTGTTTGTTTGCTTCAACATTTGGGCAAAATACAAAGAATTAAATATCTTGGGGACTAGAAAGTCAATTTCAAATTGCAACATGGAAGTAGACTGAATTCATTATATTTAGAGTAGTAGTGGCAATAAGAAACATTATTTACGCGTCATAAAACAGTTTCATGCTTAAATATCTATCTGCCATTATTACATAACATACGAAACACCAATACACACCGGATGTATAAGGAAGAAATGTAAATGACAACTTACGAATGACTCGCTTACTGTTGATGAGCTTTGATGCAGCACATTTATTTCGTAAGTATAGAAATGCATCAAATCAAAAACGAAATGGTGTCTGATGGCACCATTTGTATTACGAGTATCAAAATGAAACAGAATCATGTGTAGCTCGTTTTTTTGCCGTTTGTTCACGTCAGTTGTTTATGTATTGGCATCTATTAAAGTTGAGTGGAGCACAGCATAAATAAATCGATACTGCCTCCATCCAACCAGTCAACATCCATGCTATGATACATCATCCCTCAGTGGAGAAAGTGGATAAGCACACAAACCTGTTTCTTTGATGTTATGTTTTCTACAAATTTCCCCAGAAACATTTTAGAATTGTTGTGTGTACATGTTTTTGCTTTATTTCACGTCAAACAATAAAATCCAGTTTGAAACGGTTGGATGAAGAAATCAAACATGATCTCGATCCCCGCTTGAATATTCACTATTTTCAGATTATAGCACAAACTTCTACTCAAAAGTTGGTTGCCAGTGACAAAGGAATCTTACAGGATTACTAATTTCAAGTAGGAAGGATTACCGGAATTATCGCGGATTTACGATAGATCGATATCAACTTAACTGTTGGACAATACCATTACGGGAATCCAATAAAAGTCATTATCATTACAGTAGACGTTGTTAAACTTCTTGGCGCCTGACTTGGCCATATCAAGTATTTATGGTTTTCCATACAACCGTTCAAATTGCGCTGTTTCATGTCATTCATGACTCTGGTAAATCCTTTAATTTGAAGTGCTTGTCGTCCAACCACTTTACAGACCCTTCTCATAAACACATGCACTTCGTAGTATACACCTTTTGGACACTGTTAAAAACAAGTAAACAAGCGACATTCTTTACACAGCAGCTAATCAAATAAAGAAGTTTGTCATGTTTCCATTTCATTTATTGCCTAGTAAAAGGTATTCCTTGAAATTAACGGTTTCGTGCATTCTGAATGAAACTACAACGGAGAAAGGCTGAGACGGGGATAATTATAATTTATGCTTGATACACCAAGAGAATGGATTCCTGTACTATGGCAGTGTAAATAATGTTCTCAAAAGGATCCAATAATGCTAAGACGCATTATCCTTTCATCATCCAGTGACCATGTAAAGGAGGATCTACGTATGACTAAAGTCTCCATATTTTACAATGGTGGTGGAAATGAGACATCAAACTGTCATCTGTGCCGTGATGGATGGAGTATTCTTACTTTGATATTCCGGATGATATGATACCATCCTCTCAAAAATGAGCTTTATTTGCTTATCAAGGAGATCACAAAGTCCTTCAAATTGTTTGTGTAGAAGGTTTCTGAGAAATTTTATTTGAAATATGAAAAGTAACATGTGCACTTAAATTCCTAAATTTTAGTCATTACCTTGCGTCACTGTTATCCATCCACCCACGTAGAAAAACTCTTTGAAAACTTAATCAAAACGAGAAAAATATCGCAAAATCACGAAAAAGTTTAGCTGCCGAATCAATACTTTATGAAGATTGCTTTCAAATATTATCTGTAAGTGCTTTCCAAGTTTTTAAAGAGTTTCAAACTTATTGTTACTCGGATATGAAACACTTCAAAAACTGACAAGATTTATTTATTTTTGGATAGTTCATGATTCCTATAAATCATATCAATGTTTTATAAGGACAGTTGAACACCTCTTTTTCAAACGAATATTAAAGAATTGGATTGACTAAACCAATGAAAAATTTACAAAGTAATTGTAAATTTATATCGGAGGTTTCATATATTTGTATTTTTTTTAAGTTTAGAAACATAAACTATCTAGCTTCTCTGCCATGTGGTGCATAAATGCATGAGTTGGGACACGAAACTAATTCTCAGGTGCCACGCACACGTGCTCCATCCATAAGTTTGATCAGACTGCCAAAAAAAGTTTTGAGTGGATAAGAGAAAGTGAACTTCATTTCATTCCTTGCTATAATATTTGTAGGCAAGAAATGTAAGTTGTGTGACTCTCTTTGAATGAGTATGGAGTGTGATAACAATTTCCAGTGTGCTTCTCACGTTCTGCTTTCAGGAGACTGAGACTGCTGAATAATGGGATACAAAATCCTCTATCCATCCGACTAAACCATTCCAATCTCAACGTACAGAGACCAAATTCAGACTCCGTCGTCTAGGGTTTGGGTTAAATTACTCATTTTGAATTGCGGCTTAGTACTTCATTTAAAATACCCAGTGAAGCATTTTTCTTTGTTCTTTCTATCTCATTCTTTTAACTTGTGGTCGAGAAAGTCATACAAGTAATACATATAAGGGTCTAGATAATCTATTGTACAGAGTTGTATTGACCATGAACAAATTTGCTAAGCTAAGAGGTTTTTAAAATATCATCAAATTACTCACGATAATAAAAAAGTAAATTGCTCTCTGTCAAAAAATGACAAATTGACAATTATTTTGCAAATTGCAACTAATTATCAATATCACTCAGCAAATCAAACAACCACACCTTCTTATTTTTCTCATTAAGGATACCTCTTCTAAATGTCTCTTTATTGTACAACCTCAACCTGTCGAAGAGAAAGCAAGGAAATGGATAAAAAATGAGGGATCGAGTGACACGACAGG
>JAAXNX010001665.1:0-16756 GCA_036491905.1 Folsomia manolachei | reverse complement strand
GCTTCATCAGAAGAAGTTGTTCCAGAATCCTCTGAAGAAGTTGCTCCTGAGCCTACTGATGCCCCTGCTTCATCAGAAGAAGTTGTTCCAGAATCCTCTGAAGAAGTTGCTCCTGAACCAACCGATGCCCCAGCTTCATCCGAGGAAACTGCTCCAGAATCCTCAGAAGAATCTTCTTGTGAGGTGCAATGTGCCTACCATGGCGAATATCTTGTTGATCCAGAGAGCTGCCACTCTTTCTACCAATGCTCTTGGGGAGTTCCTTACCTGCATAAGTGTGCTGATATGGACCAGAATGGAAACAAATTAGTTTTCGACCCATCCCTTAACGTCTGTGTGTGGCCACGAGATTACCAATGCACCGGCAAACCAGGATGCTCTGTCCCTCCACCACCACCAGATTGCCCAGCCGTAGAATGCAAAACCCATGGTCAATACCTTCCTAACCCTGCGGACTGTCACTCCTTCTATCAGTGTTCTTGGGGGACACCATATCTTCATCACTGCGCAATGGAAACTGCTACAACTCGGCTTGTTTTCAACCCGGATATCAACGTCTGCGTTTGGTCTGAGGATTATCCATGCAACGAATGCTAATTAATTTTAATCTTAACTTTAATTCTTCCTCATGAGCTACCTGTAGTCACATCTTAATGGTTTTCTTACTAACTGCCTTCATTCAATTTTCAATTTACTGAAAACTGTAACTATCTGCCTCATTTTACTTCTCAATGATTTAGTGTTTTAATACTTTTTCTACTTGAAATAACTATGTACAAAGCTTTTTTCATTTCTCTACCTTTTCAACTCAATTCTCTTCCTCGCACGTTAACTTCAACTTTTTCTAAAATTTTACCTCCTTTCATTTTATTCTACGAGTTCTTCAGTTCTAAAACTATTTTTACGAACATTTTCTGTCGACTGGGGTTTTCCTTGTTCTCCCTCTAACTCTCACCTTCTACGAGTCGTAAATTTCTTGCGTAATTTCTCATCTTGATGCGATTTCTCATGTTTAATATTTTCATCAATTCTATAATATATTTATTCTTCAACTATCTACACAACCTTGTCAACCTTAAAGTTTCAATAAATGTCATCTCAGCAATCCAAGCAAAAAAGATTTCAAAGTTTATTTTATTTCGTCGAACTTCAGGCCACAACGGCTAAAAACATTATGTCGGGGCCAACGAGTTATCAATGCAATTGCACTTCGGCTTTTTAAAGTTTTATGCATTTTGGAAACGTTATTCATGAAACGGGTTTCTGCTGAAAATGAGGATGATAAGTAAACAAAAAAATAATTCTATTGACCTCAGATCTCATACTTTCACTTTGGAATTGAAACTTGCAAACACTATCTTAGATTCTAGTAAGTCACCCAAAAATCTGATGCCAAGTTGAGGCTCCACTGGATTGATTATTCTCATAAAACCTGAGATTTCCAGTCATATGATGCAAGATTAGATTATTGAAGCTAGATTATTGTTAGAACCAATTAAGTATTTTCTCTGTATAAACAGAAAAAAATTGGCATAACTGAGTCGGATTCGGATACAAATAAAATGCCATAATTTTTTGAAATGCTGATCTATGTAGAATCAAAATGCATCCAGTTTGTATGATTTCCCAGCTTTTACTTGCTTTCAAACATTTCCGCAGCAAGTAAAGGTTCCGTAAAAGGAAAAAAACCTTATCAGTCTTACAGTTAGCCATGTTTTGGTAAATATCCAAATAATAAAAGTAACTTTTATACTTAACTGGAGTTTGGAACAGGTAAATTGAAAAATGAATTGATTTCAAAATTCATGAAATAAAACAAAAATTGAGATAAACTCTGAGAAAGACTAAATACTGCACCTTAGCCGTTGTCTCAGAATTGCCCCTTCCCCGGGTGTTCCAAACTCCTGCAGCACGCTCCGGATCTTGGAAAGAAATCCAACATTTTTTAAAGTTTAGCAATTCAACAAATTTATTTCGGAACTACATCAAAATGAAGTAAGTAATCTATTTTTTTCGATTTTCCCTTGAAATACCCTAAGTTGTGACAGTGAGGGATTTGCTCCACTCACCCATTATTATTAAATTATTGTCGACTGGAAGAGTAGAAACAAGGCGAGGGGAATGTGTGACCTTTGATAATTGAAGTGAAACAGCTTTTTTAATTTAATTTTGTTGTATTTTTTCCTAGGGTCGGTTTGTGTGCTTACAGCGCCTTCAAGATCTATCCTGGCCATGGGAAAACTCTGGTTAAGATCGATGGGAAGGTGAGGGAAAGTTTGGCTATGAAACGTAGAATGTCAATTGAAATTTTGAAACTGGTAGATGACAAATAATTGAAATATAATGATGAACCAATTACTATTCGTAGGTGTTCACATTCCTCAACGGGAAATGCGAGCGCTCCCATCTGATGAAGAGAAATCCCAGGAAGGTCACGTGGACCGTTTACTACAGGTGCTTTTTGATGATTAAACAAAGTGACTAGTGAATTGAATATTTGTTAACGGTTTTGTGTGTTTTGTCTAAACAGGCGAAAGCATAAGAAGGGACAAGAAGAGGAACAGCAAAAACGAAGGACCCGAAGAACCCACAAGTTCCAAAGGGCCATCGTCGGCGCCTCCCTCTCTGAAATTCAAGCTAAGAGGAATATGAAGCCGGAGGTAAGTCCCACTTTAATACCAGTCGACTAGTTTTATGGTGCATTGTCTTGAAACTCATAGACTTTGTGATTCTTCGTTTTAGGTACGAAAGGCCCAACGAGACCAGGCTATTCGAGCTGCAAAGGAGGCAAAGAAGGCGACTAAGGCTGTGAAAAAGGCAAGTGCGCCTTCCAAGGCACCCGCAAAGGTTGAAAAGAAACAGCAAAAGGTCAGCAAGCCCCAACAAAAGGCCGCCCCAAGAGTGGGAGGAAAACGATAAAGGAATTTTATATCCGTAATCTTTATTATTTGTACCCTCAGTCCACAATGCTAAAGTTATGGTATAAAAGATGTCCCAAATATATTCTTTATGTGTACTTCTTTTTTAGTAGAGAACAAATCAAGGCAAACAGTGTCATCTCATGTCATCCTAGATATTTCAGTACTTTTACCATTACCAACACGAATTCATTGAAAAGTTGGGATTCATGATTCATCTCATATCTTTAAATTGAAAACCAGATATTTCTCATTGTCTCATTAGAGTGAAATGAAATAATACTAACTCATATTAAGTGTTTTATGCAAGATGATTAATAAGGCGAGGTAGAAGAATTTTTTTACTAATATTTATTCTCTAACTCTTTAAAAGTTTTTAAATCCCGATGGCACATAAAATCTAGCAATAAGTACCCAGGTCCAATAAATTATGTTTATCACTAGAAACATAATAGGTTGGTGACGTTTAGCTGGTTTGACTGATTTACTGAAATTGAAAAATGTGATTTTTAAGGGTGATGGCATAAGTATTACCTAAAAACCTACAAATAGATAAATTGCTTTATCTTTCCCATTTTGTAAATATGTGCCTCAGCATCATTTTTAGGCTGTGTCTCCTGAATTTGTTCTTCATTGCTGCTATTTGACATCGTTTTAGACTCATTGGTAATAATGGCTGGGATAGCATTGAGTTCCAACTGCAAAAACAACGTCCAGCGATGATAACTGTTCTGCTGTCAAATTTTGGGAAAATGAATACGAACCTTGACATCGTCAAGCAGCGATCCTGAATGGTCGGACTCTGATGTGGGCGAGGTTAGCTCCCGAGTGAAACCATTTTGGTGATATAGGTGCATCATAATGGAAACTATTGATTTTAAAATTCATGAGTATTCCTTGGTTCTGCACTACAAATAGCTCATTTTGCGTATCATACCTATGACGGCATTTAAAGAGAGATTCAAACAGAGAAAATGATAATGATCCAACAACGTCGTAAAACCCGTGTGAGACACCGAAGATTGACATCCAACAACCCAAATAATCATGGTTAGAAACTGTTGAGAATAAACACATTTAGGATTTGTCCTCAATTTTAGCTACAACTTTATACTTTCACCCACCGAAGCTAAAGTGAGGTAGATAGAATTTAGAGTTGACTTGATGTATAGAGCCAAAAATGAAACTACCATGAGGGCAATTACTGGAAAAATCACAGTTTCATTTTTTACTACCTTCGATAATCTGTCAAACTTTTTGTTAATATACGTTTCCAACTTTTCACCTGGAAAATATAAAATTGGGAAACTTCTTTCAGCCTGTCGGGCAAAGATCAATTGCAATTCTATTCCCGATTGGTTGAATACACCTTAATTTTTCAAATTCTGTTAGTCCTTTTAAAATTTTTGCAATGTTTCAGCTCTGTAGTTTACCAAAGTCATCATTCATCAAAAATTCATTGATTTTATATTTTCTCAAGGGATAAAGTGAAATGTCGTCAAGTTCTTGGAGTTTTGCAGGCACAGAACTTGATGATGTCGTGAACTTGGCGGCTGTATCTGATAATCCACCTAGATAATACATTACGGAAGTTAGTTATTGTTTTTGGGAACTCGTACGGAAAGAATACACTGTACAGTTTATTTTACCAGGTACAAATTTCAAGGAACAAGTATGTTTGTCAAACGGAAAATAAAAAAAGTTCATAATGCAGGGTGTAGTAATTTGTAATCTGCAAATAATGGATCAATTTAATGCTCATTTAGTTAGACAAGCAGTGGATCGACCTGGATTTCTGACTGCCAGGCGGCCGGGCATTTTAGACAAAGTAAATTCTTGTCATTTAACAGTTTTTGCGTATTTAACAATTGTCGGAAATGTTCTGCATGTATACGCATTCTACGACGCTTTAATGGCAAAACTTTGGGATATATCAAACTGATTCGAACCATCTATTTCAATTTCCAACAATATTGGATAGGTTAGGTCGTATGACCCTGTTCGCCGGTGGTATGATTACCACATTTTAAAATCCAGGAGAATCCACATCTGCCAACTACATTACGACATCAAGCATTTTAAAAGTAACTACTTTGTCAATCTTAGGATCCTTCCATCTTTAATGGGTCGTGTCTGCGACTGCAGCACTGTAGATTCTCCCGTATTGACCATAGTAATTGTGTATTGCGTCACGCCAACTTGTGGCACATCAGATTTTCGGGTTGTTGCCTGAATGAAAACAACACAAAAAGGTTACGTATAAATTTTTCTGATGACTTTAATTTTTTAAATTCATGTGTCACGAGTCTATGATTCATGTTGGAGTACGAGTTACATTGCATTTTACCTTTTCATTGTTTGTATCGGCTTCCGGTTGCGCAATTGAATTCGGCTGTTGATCATGCTTCTGTTTTGTCCACTCTTCAATTATATCCATTGTCAAGGTCATTTCCTGCAAATTGCAGGTAATATTTGAATACTTGGAAATACTATTTATTTGGCATTAACATAACAGGTTTTATAACTTTAAAATTACATGATCATCCTGGTTAATAGTGGCATGATGAAGGAAAAAGTGCACCTCTATTTCCAGTGGGTTATCTAATAAAAAGTCGAGAAAAAAAGTTTTGACATTTTGATGAATTATGTACCAAATTGTAAGACAATTGGCAATCTTCACGCTTTTCTCGAGACACAATGCATATATATCACATATGCCAAGCGTGTAAATTCTAAAAAAATAGGGACAAAAAAGCACTCAAATTCATATGAATTAAAGTTTCATTACTGGAAATGACAATGCTGAACAAAATGTAAGTTGGAGGTAATTAATTTTCAAGTTGAATTGACTGTAAGGTTGCAAATAGTTTGATAACTAAAATTCCAAAACGTAAACAAAAAACGCCGTTTCTAAGAATTCAAACATTTAAAAAAAGTTTACCCAACGATGAATTTTGAATTGTGGCATGTTGCTCTTGTCTGAAAGTAAGCGTTGCATAATCATGAGTTTCATATTGGATTTTCTCACAGAAATATTATTAATATGCATTTTATCCTTACCCTTGGTCTTGTGGTAATGAAAATGAGTTCACATTAATGATGGCGTAGAATACTAGAATCCATACTTTGTCCAATTGTCCAAAAATATTTCTCATGATGGGTTGACAGATGAAAGCTGACTTTTATTACGTCTAGTTGAGTAGTAAGTCCTTAGGTTAGCGTCAATATTCGCGTCCAGAATTGCATATCTCGTGCCAGATTACACATTAAACTAAACTAAAATTGGATTTACTCGGACAATCATGCACCATCTGCAGAAACTTAGAATCACAACTGGCAAAACCTTACTAAGTATCTCCTCTACTGAACGAGATGAAGCTTTTTAATAAATAAAATCTATTGCAAGAACAGCCATTAGAAAAGAGTGTCTACCACACAAACAGTTTCATAATGCTATTGAAGCCATAATATCTCGCATCTCGCAACCGTTCGACGATTGTGGAGCGTGGACGGACGAGAGGACAAAGCATTGGTTTAAAGACTAATCGGTCTGGTTCAGAACTTCCAACTAGTGTTTATTAAGCCTAACTTCATGAATAATAGTAGTCAGAAAGAACAGTGCAAAAACTTGATTTCCACACTTGAATCCCAGTATATTCTAAAGCATATTATGTAATATAAGAATTATAACCTGGCCAAATATCTAGTCAAACGAAAAGCATGTCAAACACAGCAGTCGGTAGCCGGAATAAACACTGATGGTAGTAATTCACATATATTCACATTATTATTAGTAAATTGCACATAACAAGTAATGAAAAGACGCAGAGAATGGTCATTACAGTCAATTAACGTTACAGGTGGTTAAATGCATTTTCCAGAACTACAATGTTATGTAGAAAGGTGTACTAATATTCTTACGCTCAGTTTTGTGAGTTTTACTAGAAAAACTGTAAAGTCATGCATGGAAATCTTTGGTTGTACAAGTTCAATTTTATTAAAGAATACAAGTGGTATAAATTAGCAAATGATAAGCTATTAACCGACCAATTTTTGCAATATTCAGAACAATGCATTTACATGAAAATCAATAAATTAGTTTATTTTTAAAGCTATAGTAAACAAAACCAAGAACTATCGATGACGGACGAATTATTACAGTCTTGTAAGAATTGGAATGACACACATGAAACGGACTGAGGAATGCAAAGGCAGATTGTTTCATTTGAAACATTCATATCTCACGGTGAGACACTTTGTAATTTCTTCGCATAAAATTCTCCACTCCATGTCTTCACCAACCTAAAAAAAGAAAAAAACTAATTGAAACTAATGAGTAAACGAGTACGAGTGAGATTTTAATTATTGACCTGTTTATCAGGGTGATAATGAGTGATTGCAGTCATAATGGTTTTCTTCGCAGTTGTAGCGGTGTAAAGATTTTCTTCGAAGCTAAATGCACATTTAGGAGGATGCTTTGCATAAACATACTTCAGTAATTTAAGGGCGTCCTCACTAGAACAAGAAAATATACGTTGACAGCAAAATTAATGTATAAAAATGACAAATTATGATTAAATAGTGTAAACCTACAGTTTGTGTACTTCCTTGAGATCGACAAGGACTTGCGTCATTTTTTGAAGGTATGGCTTCTTCTCCTTCTCCCAACGTTCACGCTCCTCTCGAACTACATCTTCCTGAAATCTTGCTAGCGCCTCTTTGCACTCCTTGAACCAGTCCAACTTTGTCAGATCCCTTGGAAGAAGACCCTGCGCAAGATCAAAAGCTCTTCGATAGTACTCGTGCGCCTTGGAACGAACTTTGAAAACTTTGTCATAGATCCGGCCTTGGCGAGATAAAGCTACAGCTTCATTTTCAATATCCTTTTCTCGGCAGCACAGGCCAGATGCTTTGTAAGTATCCAACACTTCCCAAATCATGTCCATATTAAGTTCTTCAGTCTGATTGACGTAGAGATCAAAGTGGCTGTCGGCCTAAAATCGTCAACAGCAGTGCAAGTTACAAATAAAAGTCGCCACATCCCTTTAAAAAACTACAAGTTTTAAAGGCTAATGGCACTACAACTAACCTGCGCTCGATATCGGACAGCTTCGCAAGTTATTGCCAAAAAAGAAATATCTTCCTCCAAGCTTGAAATGTCTTCAAGAAGAGCAACCTTCCTGTCTCCCTGTTCATTGTCGGAACAGAACATGATGAGGGCATGCATTTCATCTCGAGCATATTCCACCAATTGCAGCGTCCTCTTAAACTCGGATCTAAACAAATTCTTATGATTAAAATTTTTACCAATTATGTCAATAATCATTAATTCAATCACCCTTCCAGAGCTTTAACTCCTCCTCGATACATATAGTTTCCTTTGGCCAGACGATACTGAGTGTGTAAAAAGTGTACCTCTTTTTCTTCAAAGTGTTTAAGAAACCGATCCAAAACTTGATATTTTGGCAGCTTATCATCGCCAGCTGCTGCAGCTTGATCCACTATAAAATGAGCCATCCAGCAATCAAAATTCATAAAATATACATGTTGAGCTTGGCATCTTACAAGATTTAAAAGCAGTTTCAAAAAGCGACGCCACACTGCCTTGGAGCCGCTGTCCCCACTCTCCGTTTTTCAGTTGAGGTCCTTGTCCCAGCCATGCCTGCACCCAGTAACGAAGTGCTTCGTTTAAGTGATAAACAATGAGGTTGATTTCCTTGTTTGAAGGTTTCATAACTTGACCCAGACGGAAATGTGCCATTCCCAAATTCTTTTGTAAGGAGACAACATCCGTGGGACGGTGGGTGGAGTCTAGTTCAGAGCTATAAATTGAAATGGCTCTCTCTAGACAGGAACGTTGGGAACTGCGACTCATCCCCTGAGAACCAGCCACTCCCACTCGGTACAATTCATTTGCTTGGCAAAGAGCAAAATTCATTTTCTTTATTTCTTCAGTTTCAGGGAGGAAGGATATTTTATAATTTCTTTTAAAAAAACGATTTCCAAGAATTAGAAGGTTGTTGTTGCACTTGATAATTCTGTTCTGCTAGATTCCGACTGATCGTCGACTGTTTGATGTTTTGTTTTTCTGTCTCAGTCGTTCAATGTGAACGAACTAGTGTTCGTAGGCTACGATTCGTAGCTGATTATATTTGTTTTGCTGGACTCATCAATAGAGGTTAATTTTCCGTTGTTCCAGATTATGTGCGAGTGTGGAGATGGAATTACATGTTTAATATTGTTAGCAAAGCAAGGTTCATAAGAAAAGCCAAAATGTCAAGTAAAAAAATCAAGTCGGTATTTAACAACAGCAACAGTGTTGATTCAACACCGTCTTATCTTATCAGTTGAAATGTGAACATGCTAGTTCTACCAGTAGTAGAAACGGTCACGGTATGCAATACCATACAAGATTTTGATATAAGCACAGGTATCAAATTCGTATGATGCAGAGTGGTTGAGGATAAGATAAAGAAGATGAGAATTTATTTGAAAAACCAATTCCAATCACCGATCTCCATTATTTTGATGTAAAACAATGCCAATCTATCTGCTCGAATGTTAATGTTTTAATTCACGGCCAAATATATGTTAATTTAATGTACTAAACTAAACTATGCATGTCTGAGTCAGGGGGTTGTCTATTAAGAAAACATGCATGGTGGTCACCCCCCATTCCAGCGGATTTGTCGATTAAGCACTGTGGCGCAGTTGGGCCCATGATAATCTGTTAAATAATGAAGCCATCTTTAAAAAATTACTTATCAATAACAAACCCACCCGGTCATACCTTGACTACGCTGGACGGAGGCTGTTCGAAACGCGGGGATAAGGATCACGCCAACATGTTGGAAGCCAAATCCCAAGAGACGACTTCCAAGTTTGGTGTACAATAAGAAAACAGGTCGAATGCAGTCGCAGGTGGGGTCCATGGTCTGGGTTTGATACCAATTGTGAACACCCATTCAAGGAAAACAGTTATTGTCGTTCCATCCCGTCGACAAAGCGGTTGCTCGATCCATTGGTGCTTAAATTAAGGTGGTAGCGTTCACACTCCTATCCCCGTCCCTTCAGATTGTATGTCATTTTGAGCACGGCCAGTATCGCAGATGGTGGATGGATTCATGAAATATGCGGTAAGAGTATAAACTTCCAAGGAATTTATCGTATTTTTTAAGGAACATGGTGATTTCTTCTTGTGTTATTCGGATTAGCTTCCACCTCGCTTACCAGGATCTATGTCAAACAGACGGGCAATACTTTTCAACTGATTGGGTGAATGAATCCAAAAATGCATGAAAAAACTACTATATACTAACGTTCATTTGGATGCCACAATATCATTTTTGTCCAGAAGGACGGAGACACTGACATCTAAGTTACCATTGACTCGCTGAATGTATCGAAATCCTTGGAAAAGTCCGCCATTGTCGCAGGTGGGAGTGGCACTGACAGGTTCCCAACTGGACGCGATGGCTTCTGTCTTGATTCGGGGAATAACCCGTTGGTTTTCGAATCAGCGGAAGCAGGGAAACAAACGCTGTGGCTCCGTCCAACGCAAATGTTGCTAAATTTTCGCAAAATTATAAGGTGTATCGTTGTTCAAAATATTCTTGAAAAAATAGTGCAATTTTATTAAAATTTGCTTCTAAGACCATTCCAGATAAATCCAGAAATGTCCCAAAAGGTTGGCTGTTGAAGACTGGCAAAAACGACAAAAACAAAAATGATTTTCATGATTCCTGACGGAGCAATTCAAATTCTAAAAATCATGAAAAGTGCCCAAAAGTAATTCATCAACATGTTCACAGTTCACGTTCAGAAAGAAGCCGATAAAATCTCAATTTTCCAAGCAGAATGACGCCATACTACTAGATTAAATTTCGCACTAATTACCCGATAAAGCCGACAATAAGCATTCATTGTAGATTGGTATAAAATGCATAAATCCATTTTTAATTTTTAGCAAATTCTGCAGAATAATAGATGAGAATCCGTCTCACTCCCCCCGCTTGACGGATACTCATTAGAACGAAACCCAATCCAGTCAAGTTTTAGTTTTGGCACGTGGTGTGCTAAAATAAATTAAAATAACTTGTTATCCAATTATATTAATTTTATGGATTTACTCAACCCTGGATTTTCTAAAGAATTGTCTAGTTATTAGTTTGGTTGATAGAAATGCCAGGACCCACCAGAAGGCGTAAAGCCAACATCGGAATAACTTCGGAGAACAGAAAGTACAAGACCAAAAGGCGGACAAAGGACATTGATCTTATCTGCAACGACTTGGATAACCCTGCAAAGTTTGAAAAGAAACCGATTGACCTCGATCTACCCGGTGCGGGCCAGTTTTACTGCGTCCATTGCGCGTAAGTGCTCGTTTCGACGGAGACTACGAAGTCGATTGCTCGCATAAATTTCTGAGAGCTGAACAAAAATAATTTTATTAATAATAATTTATTGTTTTGTTTTATATTTCATACAGAAAACATTACATCAGCCAACACGCACTTGACGAGCATAAAAGGGGCAAAGTTCACAAGAAACGGGTCAAGGACACAGAAGAGGTTCCATATTCCATTGAAGAGTCGGAACGAGCCGGGGGATTGGGGACGTACGTACCACCTCCGCCAAAGCGATCAAAACCAGACTTTATGGATTCAGAAGAAATCAAGGAAATTTCTGATTGACTTTCACTAAATCCAAAAACACATTCAAATTACTTGTAAAATTATAATAACAGTATTTGTAACTGAAAATTGTTATCGGTGTCGGTAAGTAACTTACCGTAAGTTTGTAATACATATATTTGGAAACAGGTTAGAGGAATAACGGGATTGTGTACTTTTATTTGTAAGGTTTATTACAACACTACCAGAAGAAAGAAATTGACGTTCATCCGGAACCATAATTCATTGCAAAGCCATGTTCAAATCACTTAATTCGAATCCCATCCCCTGGCTCTTCCACTGCGGCTGTCTTCATGAAATCGGAAAAAATCTCGAGTAGCACTCATTCAAAGCATTTGTCCTCATCGTCGGTCGCCAACCCTGTGTTCAATAGTGTTGGTTCGAATAATTCACTGCAAAATTCCAAACTGCGACTCGCTTCTAGTCGTCCCTCCTTTTTGTCCTCTTTTACTGGACAACCAACTTTGAGCAGTATTGTTCATAAACCGGATTGCGGTTGCGGTTGCTGTTCTGCCCGGTCCGGCTTTTCTGCTACAATGAGGTAAGTAAAGTTATGCAATAGAACCTGGTGCGTTTATAATTGGGTCCCCCCCACCAGCTGGGTCAAAAAAAGAGGTTATAAATTTGGCACTATTTTATTTTGCTAGAACGTATCAACTCCCAATTCTCCAAGCATATTCTCTGTTAAATCAACCTATAAATGCCTCGTCTTCTCGATACTACAGTACTAACACCCTTTTCCGTTTGACGGAAACAAATGCTGGCCAACTCCAACCCGTTCTTGACATTGAGAACATTTTCCTTAATGAACGTCATTTTCAAAATTCAGTCTCGAAACGAAAACTGGGTCGTAAAGCCGTTTCAACAACAAAAGAACTCTATGCAAAAGCTCTTGAAGCCAAACAAGCTCGAGATCAAATTCAACAGAGGAGGGATGAAAATACAAATAAAGTCCAGGAACTGGTTCGTTCTGCTTCCGACAAAGAAAAACAGGTTAAAACAGAAGAGATTAAGACGTTAAAAGAAAATGGACGGCAATTACGAGAGCAGTTGAGGGAGTCGGAAGCAAAATTTAATCAGTTTAATGACGAGCTTGTTGATTACGTTCTATCTCTGCCGAACTTATTGGATTCAGAAACACCGGAAAGCGAGGCAGTTTTATTGAGCGAAACTTCGGTTCCAGAGGGTGTAAAAAAATGGGAGTTTCCTGAGTATACTGCGGTGGAATCGCCAGTTGGTCCAGGACTTTTGGCTGAATTTCCCATTGGGAAAAGTGCTTGGTTAGATGTTCATTTGAGAGAAAAAGCTCAATCTCACTTGCTCAAGGGTGGATTTGTAGAAACGGGAAATGCGGAGTATGTAAAGCGAATTATTTTGCAAGGGGCTGGAATTGACCACACGCAGTTTTTAAGGATTCGTGAGGTAATTCAGTTTACTTTAAATTGCTAATCAAATGATGGTAAACGGAGTTTGAAAATAATAATTTTGTTTGTGATACGCCAACTCTTGCAGCCAAATGTAAAGAAAGGTTGGGAGCACGCCACATATCTCGCTGGTAAGACTAACTACTATTAATTTATTTATTAGTCATAAAGGGAGTAAACAAATTCAATGTTCTGATTTGTTCTACTAACTAATTTATCGTGAACATTTTCTGACTTGTGTGTTACAGGTGGAGCATCTTTTCCTTCATTCTTGGCATTGTTTGCTCAATCCGTTATTGACAGCCCACAGTGTCTCCCGCTTAGATATTTTGTTATTGGACGATCGTACAACACTCATGCTGACAGTAAGTTAAACACTCTGGTGTTCGTTTTAAATAAACACGGAATGCAAATTATTGCTAATCATTGTTACATTTAATCTGTCCCAATTTAATACCAATCTAATTAATTTACAGGACCAGGGAGTTACCAAAGTCATAATGTCCAAGCGTTCGTCGCATGTAAAAATGAGGAAGAAATGGGACAAGAGTTTAAAAAACTTCAAGGTCTAATGGAATCATTTTATTCATCTCAAGTCGGATTCCAATTCCAAACCCAAGTCGTTCCAGCTTCCCGTTTAAAGATGTACGAAAAGAAAAAGCTTGCCTTTGTCATGAACGCAACGGAACATTCGCCCAGCAAAATGGTTGGGACTTTATCAACTTGTAGGGGATTACGTCAGCAAGCGACTCCTTTGCTGCTATTCCGATGACAAGAAGCAGACACAATTCCTTCATTTGATAAGTGCTCAATTCTTTAACATTACACATTTCCTCCGACCTCAGACTAACAGAAAGGTGGTTGATCACACTGGGGCTCCAATTGTGGATGAAATGAGTGTTCTGCCAGAAATGAAACCTGAGACAAAGACTCTCGACGACGAACCTACCAAAAATTTGTAGTGTCAATAATTTGTAGAATGTGTGAATCTTGCTATTAAACTTTGTGTATTACTAAATTGAGCATACGGCAGTAATAAAGTAAAATGCTATATTCATTAAATTTCCTGAGTTTATTTCGAAATAGATATTCATTTCCAATCCTGGGATGCCAGCATGTTAAAAATAGCAGTTAATTTTCAACATTTTATTTTATTGAATGGAATATAAAATGTAAAAAACAAATTGAGGAAAAACGGATAGAAATGAAGAAGAATAACAATTTTGTTTCAGCACATCAAGGACAACTTGAGCCACTGGAATTACATAAACAACCACATCGGTTAAAATATAATCTAGAAAATCTAGACTGGAAAGTGTTTACCTCTGACAACGCCAACTTTATGTGACCGTTCCGCAGGGGATCCCTCTTGTCAAAATTCCCTGTAACATTGTACAAATGATTATAAATCAACAATCGCACTTTTTCTAGATTGCCGTAAACCCTTCTTTTTTTTACCAAATGCCACAGTTAAATGCAGAATACTTCCTACGAAATCCCCAAATCTCATGGTACCATCCTTTCTCATGAATCGTAGTACGAGAACTGACAAGATATCATTGTTCAACTGGAATCCTGCAATTTTTATAAAATAT
Source organism: Folsomia manolachei (assembly GCA_036491905.1). NCBI lineage: Eukaryota > Metazoa > Arthropoda > Collembola > Entomobryomorpha > Isotomidae > Folsomia > Folsomia manolachei. The sequence goes on along the minus strand of JAAXNX010001665.1, from coordinate 2,126 downwards.
GAAATTAAGTTCCTAATTATTAACACCTAAATTTTCTTGGTTTCTCTTTTTCTGCATACCAATATCCGCCAGCGCATCTCTTAACCTCTCTGCTCGGAGGACGCCATGTTTCTCTTTTGTGTGGGTTTTGAACGTATTTTGCCAAAATTTCAAGGAGTACTGAAAGGAAATAACTATAAGTACTTGTTTTCTAGAACACTTCTAGTAGCTTAAAACCATTTCAATAATTATGGATATTTTTGGCGTTACTTAACTATTAAATGATTATTTAATAATTGTGCAATCTTTAGTTAGTAGATAAAAGTTTAGTAACTTGAACACCAATCACTACAATGAATGAATTACCATAAGTTCCTTAAATTGCAAAAATTTTAAACGTCCTAATCCTGTTCTTATCCATGGCCATGATAACTTGGCGAGATACGTCCAAATTAGCGACGCTTCTAACGTAATCTGTATGAAAGTGGTAAAAAAAATTATTACGATTTCTTAATAGTTTTTCCGTTGTGGAGGGTACTACTTGTTATATACCATTGGGTAGACAAGCCTCTAGTAATTCCTGTAATTCAAACGCACTAATCGTTCTATGTTCATCTGCCAACTACAATGCAAACAAAAGTTATTAAAGTTTGACAAGGTTGAAGTTTGCTTATCATGTACAAATATGGGTTAACGTCTGAAAATACCGTATATGTCACAATTATTACCTGGAGAAATACGGCTTCATACTGTTGAAAGTTTTTGGTTTCTTGGCATGACGTTGACTATATTATAAACGAGTAAACGAGGCATGAATTTTTGGAACAAATTGTTTGCGTGTGCAAGAATGACAAAACTTACTTTTAGGATGGCAGATTTCTTTAAGCAGGGCGATGTATCTATCAATCTGAAATTTTTTTATTAGATTGTCATAATTTGCTGATAATCACAGGTTTTAATATGCACTTGTGAGATTTGAGTTATAAATACACCAGCTATAAAATTGCGCCCAAGCCTCGTGGCGTGGAATTACCTCAACTTGATGGTATTTGCTGAATAAACTCTAAATGTGAACGAAGTTTCTACTGCTGGTTCGAAGGTGGTTGGCATCACTAAATAACTCCCTCCTTCCAATTGGCACCTTTGACTGACCTAAATTTTGACAAACGAATAATGAAAAAAGATTACGTTACAAGTCATGCGCATCTGGGACATACTTTGAAAATCTAATCTACAATATTTACCTGTCTACAATTTGTATATTGAGAATTTGTAAGGCTTTTATTTTTCTTAAAGAACGTTTTTCCTATGGAGTCTGTACTTGTTTTGGGAAGAGGGTAGACTGTAAATCCAATTACCTAAAGAAAATATTTGTATTTATAGACATCAGGATTAATAATTTCTTACATAGCCAATAAGATCAAGAATTAGAACAATATATCATGACTCGTGTGAATAACTCTTTGTGAACATTTTGTTATCTATTACTAGATATGAAACCACGTAACAAATTCGGCTCATTTTGCGTTAAACATTAAAAGAATAGTAGTTTCAAATACCAACAGTTGGTGGTAAAGGTTTTTTCATTATTGGCTTTTTATTCCACACTCCTTTTTAATACCAACCAGGTAATGCAAACAGTTGCAAAAATGTGTCAGTCAAATTCTACGCATTGGATAATTCAATGGCTTCATTTTACTAACTGCAAAATAAATTTTGAACGCATTCATTCATGACATGCACGCAGGTGGTTTGATTTGCTTTTTCCTTCCTCGGCTAAATATATCTCATCTACGAAACGAAAAATAACGGATGAGTTAAGCTTAAAGAAGATGAAATCAACGGATTATTTAACAACTTGATTGAATTTATATACCGGGAACATATACCAACTAATTTGATTATGCGGTCATTTTTTATCAATTTCATATCGCATGTGTGCATGTGTGAGAATAAAATGCAAAGTTCAGGCTGTGGATGTTCCGCCGTATCCCTTATGTAGATGACAAGAATTACACTTTTTCTGCAATTAGCAATAGTATAAACTTCCTTGATTCAAACGGTTCATTCGCCAAACTTAGCAATAAGTTAAGCAATCTTATACCCAAGTATATTAATTAGAAGGTGCGAAAAATCCATAATTTCTT
>JAAXNX010001664.1:0-16757 GCA_036491905.1 Folsomia manolachei | reverse complement strand
AGGATCGTTGTTCTTAATGACAACTAGGCGTCCAGGACGGGAACTACGCTGCACACGGATTTTTTTGAAATCACATTTTAAAATGTAGGCCAGAATTGCCTTTTTAGCGTTGTCTCGATTCTTAAAACCTCGATCCAGGTCAACGGTGAAACGTCTTCGAGGTCCTCGCATTTGCCTTCGGAAATATCTAGCCACAGGGTCGTTAAAGAATACAGACATCCTGGTTGGCATTGGACAGTGTCGTCTCCATCCTGCATTACACAAAAACACAGTCATTTTTCATGAAAGACAGAACAATACGGAATGAATAGTCTCATTTTCTAATATAACAAGAAATTCTAGTCAAGTTAAGGGAGGAAGAAGGATATAAATAGGACCAGAATAAATAATTATGCATTTTCAATCTGTATTACCGTTAGCAGGGTCGAATGGAATCCCAGTCAGGACATTCCACTCCCAGAGGTCAGCTAAGGCAGGAATTGCAGGCACGGGCAGAATAGGAAGGTGTCCCAAAAAGTTATTATTATGGTCTCCCAGATTTTGACGAATAGCTTGAAAGGCCATAATCAAGTCAGAGGCGAGGCGAGACACGATTTTCACAAATTAAACCAACTAAGGAAGAGTTCAATTCCTTGGACTTGTGTGGAAATTGAGACAAGGCGAGATTTGCACTAATTTCACAGAATTTATTCAGTACAAAAGTTCAGAACAGAGTTATTATCACAACAGCAACATGACCTTAACAAATCGATTTTAGAAATGAGAATGATTTTAGATTAGCATCACAGATCCTTTTTATAAGGGTTTAGTGTGGCGTGGTTTTGGCGTGGGGACGCAAAACATATAAACTGAAAACATGCATCAAATTTTAGAAATAAGAATGGTTTTGGATAAGCATCGCATATCTTTCTCCGGCGTGGGGACGCCGAGAGTGACGCCAAACATCTTATTAGATTGTGCCTGTAACCAAACCTACACGGCTTGGTGTTGTTATCTTATGTATGCATTCTTTAGATAAGGCACCTTTCATAAAACTGTAAAACTATCCAAAAAATGTACCTTTTTTTGTTTGGAAACTGGAAAAAAATTTCCAAATCTGCATCGAATTGGTCGAATACATTTCATGATTACTTTTAACTCGTGCTTATTATTCATGTTGTAGGTGTTTTTTATATATAACATATTTTCTTTTTTACAGAGACAAAAATATTTGATGAATGTAATCTCCAAAGTGGTTACAACCTGTTTCGAATGTGCTTCCAAGGTAAAATTTATCTGAGATGTTTAAAGAACCACTTTCTCACTATTCATCCCATCTATCACATTCACACCTACCATCCCAATCACATGCTGTATGCAGCAGTTTCCTAAAATGCTATACTTTAATTGACACAACTAAACCACCAATGATCACAACAATGCATAATTTATCACCATTTTATTAATTTCTAAATCTGCATAACTGCATTTATTTAAAATTCATGTCAGAATTGCTAAAGGTTTAAAATTTTCTACATCAAACAGACTTTTCAAAAACTACAACAAGAACACGAGTTACGTTACTTTCCCAGCCACCATGACTTTACCATAAAATTGGACACATTTTCCGTCTTTTGTATACATGTGCCTTTGCTGCCCTATATCCATCACTTTCACCTACCCACTTTTTGAAATTTTGTAAAATTCTATCCCTTATTTACTAACTTCACGTTAAAATTGATCCCTTTGAAACTCTCTGAACCTGATCTTAATGTTTGAGCTTGAAAAAAAACTCCTACTAAAATTGCAAGTGCAAATTTATTCTTCCATTTTACCCTATCTTTCAATTAATCAATTCGAGTACAATAAATTAAAACACTAATAATGATTTATTAGCTACAACAACATTTTGAATTAAATATTATTAACATTTTTCCTTGAAGTGTATATTTTGGAATTTTTGGTGACCAAGAAGCGAAATTTTTGACTTGTCCTTGGATTTTTCTTTAGTACATGCTTTCAGCACAATCGGGTGATAGCCTTAATCCCAGCCAGGTAGAGTGAATCCGACATCAAGTGTTGTCACCGTTTTTTTGGTGACCAAACTTAGAGTAGAAGTGCTGACTTTTTAGATCATGCAGTTTTTTGCGAATGATTAAATAATTTAATTTTCCTTAGAGTTTTAGATTTTAATATAAAGTAGTTTAATTGCCTGTGTTTTGATCTGGTCTTGAATTGATATGCAATAGTTGAGGCGTGGTTTTGAATTTGACTGCAATAACCTCCAAATAATATTAGTTTAGTCGCTTTTGTCTTGTATACTATATACTGTATTATTTAGCAAGATCACACTAAAACTAAAGTATAACCAGTTAATACTTACCAACGAATTTTTGATGGAATACAAATGTCCATTTGTCTATGCTTCCTGATATTTTAACTGAACTTTCCCTGTAACCTGTCTTCCAAAGCTTTCTCCTCATACAAAATAAATCAACAATAGTAATTAGCAATGTAATGTCTTTTCCATCCCACTGCTTTACTAATAGCATGACTCTGTTACATAACTAAAAACGATCTATGTTAAATTGTGACCCCTAATTCTTGACGTCTGAAAGAAAACTATGTAAAACTCCAGAAAACACCGCAAACTGCCAACACATTCTTGCTTAATATCTGTAAAAGACAACCTCCTAAAATTGATGGACAATCGGAAGGACATAAACTTGCTAAAATTTACAAGGCCACCATATAGTTGAATATAATAACAGCATTGCAAACATGCGAAGTTAAAGCAAATATGCCACGTCTTGTTCTCGTATTGTAAGCCGTGTTCTGCCTTTAACTAAAACTTAATTTTATATGAAATTGGGCAGAAATGAAAGTTTTGAGAATTAAAAAAGTACTTCATGAAAAGTGGCAGCAAAATAAAGACATTTCGTGTTCCTAAGAAATGCTGCCTAAAAATTAATCCCATTCATTTCTGGCCAATTAATGTAGTTCATTAAGGCAACATTTAGTTTGTAAAAGTTCCAAAATTTCTTCTTTCTTTGTAATCAATTCATAACTAAAATGTTTTACAAAATCTTCCTTAATTTTCAAATTCTACTCTGTCTACTTAAACTTTAAAGTTATGAATTGATGACCCGCTTAATTTAAATGAAGCGTTAACTCACTTATTTGAAATTGCCGCCTTTGTATTTTCCTCCAGCACGATCATCACTCTCTATACAGGCTACATTTACACTTGGCTCATATGTCCTTTTGTGTTTTTTTTTCAGTATAAATTGGACTTTCGGGGTCTTTCCCCTCGAGGAAGAAACTCTCCTTACCGAACAGATGCAGAGGATCAGAGTGGTGGAGCGGGCGGAGGAGATACCAAGGTCGGTGGGGGCGGCTCATCCGATGGATCCATGTGACAGTTCGGTACGAGTGGGATATTAAGCAAATTCATGATTTACATAGCATGCACTTAGTGATGACTAACCATCTTGTAAATAAGGGATTGCCAAAAGTTAACAAATAACTGAATTTGTTTCAGGTATGGGGGGGAGACGGGCCAAACAAGGCGATGGTCGAAGGACCCGAGTCTCTTTCCTCCTATTCTAAATAAATCCGCTTATACAAATGAAGGCAACAACTTCCTTAAAAGTCTACAGCTGCAGATTCCAAATTCCGACGTGGATTCCTTGTTTTGAACATTTTGCAAAGGAAATGACAAGAGCACAATTCCTATTACAAAGAAGATAATGAAAAACACTCCAAAAGAGAAGAAAGTATGTAGTTGAAGGAATTCAGTTAAATCTTTCCTTTGTTCGAAACATTTCTCGTTTCCTTGATCCTTACTGGAGTTTCAAGTAATTAAATTGTTATACTTTTATTATAAGTTGCGTATACTTACAGTGTAGGGTTTACATCGTATAAAGTTTAGTTCTATTTTACATGGTTTTGTAAACCATGGGTTTGCTTGCAAGACAATTTGCGATTGCACAAAACGGTGCAATTTAGATTTGCATCAAGGCACTCTTATCTCTTTTGAGTATGCAAAATCAGTAAATGAATTATTCATTTGTATATCTAGCATAAATTTATCCTTTGAAGTATTGAAGTCTTTGAGAATTGTAAAATTTCATATGTCGTTGATTGAAGCATCATTTTCATGTTTGGCTAATTAATGAAAATTTTAAACAGTATATGTTCAAACTTTATATGAGTTAATTCAAAATTTAACCACGATACTAAAGTTCAACTAATACTTTTTACTAATGTTCTTTTGACGAGCAAAATTAAGCAGAATGTCAAATCTTATGAAGCGTTAAATTATATGAAGCAGCATGCAGGCAGCGGAACTACGAATGCACTAAACAAATAAAATACTAACTCATACTAATAGTATTAGATTTTCCTACTAACCAACACGTTCTATATTTCCAAAATCTACCCTTACCAATAAAAAGTGGGGTCGCGACCGCAATTTTGTCGTTGCCAAAAGTTTTGCTCCTTTGGCAAGATGTTATTCCGCGGACAGACTGGTTTGATAAATAGTAGCAATTCATTATTTTGATGGATTGACATGCGGGGAAATTGTATACATATGAAAGAACTTAAGATCGTTTTGGAAGTAGTCTAGAAATAAGTGGACATCCAATTTCCCCGAGATAAATGAACACAATCTGTCTTGTTCATTTTCCTTCTGGATTTTTTCGGTAGAACTGAATTCTAGGAAGGGTGGTCAGGGAAGGCAAAGGCTAAACCAACACCAGAAATGGATAGGTTTTGATCAAAATCAATATGAAATATGACAAGGATTAAAAGACCTTCCGCCCAACTCTTACTTAGAACGGTGGGGCTACAGTAATTCCTCTGACATAAGGTCAGGATAGAGGGTTTAACTCTGAGAGATTTTGAGATATCAACCGAAATTGGAGCCGATAACTGAGAGGTTGCAGTATGATGCGGTGGAATCCAGTTATTGGCGTTAGTCGCGGTTAGAGCGTGGTTTGACTCTTTATTTGCGTCCCGAGACGTTCAATTACTTTATTTTTTTTTACATATCCACCAATCAGTTTAAATCGCGAATATTGTCAGATAACACGCAAATCAGGAGCCAGATAAAGTGCGGTCGTGACCCATCTGGCAGACAATTTGGAGCTAATTCCAGAACTCAATTTTTTGCATGTTTTAAAATATTTCGAGTAATAAAGTTATACTAATATCTTGAATTAACAACGAATTAACTCAACGGTAGAGGTTCCTGTACAATTATAAGCTATATACGTCAAGATACTTGTTCTAGGATTGACGTTGCACTAATTTATGCCTACTAACTTATAAATTCCTATTTTATAATTGTTAACTGCTCAATAATTTATTCCTGTCACATTATATGTTCCCGAGCATTAACTTTTTGTACGCTTTGACAAAGCCGATTGCTTTACTGTGTAGAACTTAACAAATGAAATGCTATTTCAGAAATTTTGCTTAAATAGAATTCTCGCAGCTCGTATTAACTTAAAACTAACAATTCACAAACGTTTTTACTATAAACCGTCAGTCAATCAACCAGTTGTCTTTGTCTTCCAGTAATTTTCCCAATCAAAGCAAACAAGGTCAACCAATTTTAACTACATGCATTCCTCCCCATCTATTGATTGATGATAAAAATGTAATGATAATAGGCTTTCTTCGGTAGAAAAGTATTATTATGTAAAAAAGGAAGTTTCAACTAATTCACGTAAATATTTCGTATACTACTTCCGTGAAAGAACACTGTAACGCTTTACAATCATAACAATATCACGAAAAACGACAATTCGTAGCTTAATTTTGTTTTGGGTAATAGAAACAATTTTCTGTATTTGTCCAGAAGAAAAGTATATCCCCCGCTTATATGTAATCCAGTCTAAAAGTAGTAACCTAACATATTAACGAGTAACATAAGTAGTTACGTATTAACTAATTACTGTACAATGAGAAGAACAATCAATTTGGTAACTTACTTTATGTTAATACCATTGAAATCTACTCTGAGTTGCAAATCTACAATTACTTTACACACATTTTTTCCATAATGATGCACGTACAATCACTAAATCTATGTAGCTTCTAGTGTGGTACATTTCATACTCTTTCTGGGGTTTGTGTATCATCTAATAATCAGATTCTATATATTATCAAAATCAAAGTCAACCCAGGAAAAATGCCGACCTTTCATAATTTTACAAGTCGCAATTACTTAAACTATTAAAATACGTACTTTGCACTTTTTAAATGTGATGCAACAGAATGCTTTTACTCTCCTTCCTCTTACATAAATCTGTAAATCTTGAATTTTTTACTGCCTTTTAGTGTGCGAGCGGTTGAGGATGTTGCTTGCTTTGATGAAGCATTTGGTATTAGCATGATATGAACAAAGCAATGAATTAATGGTGTCCGTAAATTTTTTTGTATTTTATCTGGAAAACTATGTGTATGTTAATGGTACCTGCTTAATTATATAAATGTGTGCACGCGTGATTTCTGCTAGGTGCTGATTTTTACAGGTCGCTGAAAATTTTTAAGTCAAAACAGCTCCGAAAGTGATACTCGTTTTAACTCTTGTCTCAAGAAATAAAGATACCCTGTCTATTTTTATGATGAGGATAATTAACTATAAGTATTACTATTTAAAATTACGAATATAAAAACATGAAATGCTTCAACTTATGTAATTATCTAATTCTACGTATACTATATAGAATGCGTTGTCAAAGGCTAAAAACTGTTTGTAACTGCCATTCTTGAAATTAAAATTACTTACAAGGTAATTAATTAAAGATAGTTTAGTTAATGTTATATTACGACGATTATGACAATCCCGTGAAGTTCACAGTTGTTTCTTTCGACAAAGTTCCCAGAATAAATAACTTGAATGTAATACAATGTTTCATACAATTGCTATTTACGCCACACTAAATCCGTGGCATGCATCAGAGTAAAACAAATTGGTATCAATTATCATTACTCTTGTTTTATTCAGTGACTTTCATATTGCGTATTATATTTTTCATTGAACTATTTAAAAACATTCTTTAATCTGCAATAATCATGTTTGTGATGAGATGAGACAACGTGTCCACATATCCCACTGTAAAACATTATTTAGTCGTAAATTAGTTGTTGGTTTTTGCATCATCATTGCCCTGAAACTGCAAAAGCACGAGGAGGTATGTTGCAATGGTTCCAACAATCTGGAGTAATATAATAATTAATATCTTAATTTTAAAATGTTTAGTATATTTTCAACCCTTCTTTAGTTACCGATGGAATCAAGCCAAGATCCAGTTTAAAAAAACTCGTCCGAATCTTTATTGCTTTGATAGGATTTAAAGGTACATTTGCTCTGTTGAAGTCGTTTCCTAATTTCCAAATCCTTTCATCAGACGAAGGAGGATAAGTTCCTACTTCATCCACAAAATCGCTACTTTCCTCCGCCAAGTCAGATCCTTTTTGGCATACCATGAACAACAGATAGGAATAAATAAGAACCGTTGACAAATTTTGTGTCAAGCCTATAATAGTTAAAGATCCTGCATAATAAGCGGAAATCACAATTCGAATAATACAATGAGACATGTCAACAATAATCCAAGGACCAAAGAGTCGACCGAATTCTGTTGCATTGTGTCGAAGCCGGTTATATTGTTGGAACAAAAGTTTGATATCGGAATTGGGTTGCTTATTCCCAAGCCAATTTTGAATGGCATTGCATTGCTTCCAGGAAACTCGGATTTTTTCAACGAGTTCCAAATGCCAATTCATGAAGAAAACGAGGAGGAATGCAAACGTAGAGTTGATGTACCCCAACGCCACTGGTACTCCTGATATGACTATGTATTTTGAAATATCTATTAAATTTGAGTAAAAGTTTTTAACATATTTTACACGGTATTTTTTTATAAATCCATACAGTTAATATATTGGGCTTACAATTTCCCTTGAGTGCATCAATCAATAACTCGGCTGAAAATGATGCAGCCATCAAAAGATAGAAGATAAGATCCTTCCTCAATCTATCGTTGTACTTGCAATGACAATCATTTAGGGTAATACCAGGGGAAAGTTCTGCAATTAATGACAGTAACTCGGTGTAGAATTTTGCCAACCTCTTTCGTTTAATCAGGATTGATGACATCATATAAATTGTGGTAAAAAGATGTGAAAGTGTTTTTAAAAATACAGAGGAAGCAACTGTTGTTCCGGAACCCAGAGCACTTTGTCTCCCTCGGAAATCGAACTTTGTGGAATTGAGGTAATTATGAAGTGTAAAGAACGCAATAACATTTGTTAAGGCCATGAGACAGAAAAATACTGGAGGAAAAAATTGTAACAATTTCCTAACTCTTTGACCTTTCCCTGTATCGTTTATTCGAATGTTGACGGGGAAGAAACCAAGATATTGACATGTTCGAAGGACAAACGTTTCGCGTTTGTTGAGATCGCTAATAATTTTTTGTCCCAACTGATTGTAAGATTCCACATTGTCAGGATCCATTTCAGTGGGTGGGCAAAGTTATAATTACTATTTTAGCAAAAATTTCACTATTTGAGGGGTTGTGGGCAATTGAGGACAATGATGCAAAAAGCAGCTTTCCCCTTTCCTCGTCCAGGCGTTATTGGATTCCGATATGGAACAATTTATTTAAAAAATTCGATGGGAGTTTTCCAATTTGTTAATGGATTTATATTTATACTGTGTTAGCATATATTTTCATTTCTATTTGCGCGTGCATTTTTGTATCAACTAGTCTGTCTTCATTAAAGCATGCAATTGATCAAATCAAGCTGCTTAAACTTTTTATGTTTGGGGTGAAATCCCTTTATCACAAGATGACATCAAAAATTAGGAAGTTATATAGTTTTTAAGTCTGTAGTTTTGGCCTTGATGAGTAAGTGCTTCGACATTACATCGCTAAACTACACAACAACATAATTTTAATACAAATGGACACATTGTTTGACACACCGGGAGTGGGATGGAATGCATTTAGTTATCTGAAATGTATCTAATTCACAATTTAGTTGTGAATGACATTATCTGGTTGTAACATTACAGTAATGCTTTCACTTCATATGCACCAACCCGCATTTGACAAAAAAGTTTATGTGCGTTGTCCCTATGCAATCATTTTTAGACATTATCACTCACAAATTGCAAATTAATACAACTCGTAAGTTAGTATTCCTAATCAGATAAGGTAATCTGACAATGAGATTAATAGCCTTATCCAATGAACATTTTTCTACGGCTTTATCATAAACTGGAATCGACGCGAGCCAAAGTCAAATCAAAGGCGAATGTACTCCTCAAGCTGCAAATAACAGTTGCATGCATCCAATGTCATGCTATATGACATATGAGTCATATATCCTCAAGTGTGGTTGTATCATTTAATGCTAATTAATTAATGTACTGCCCTGTACTTAGATTTCCATGCACGTTGACTGACCACTGCTCCTTTCTGGTAATTACGGATCAACACTTGGCATCTTATGTTTTTGACAGGCCGAATTTACAGATGCCGACAATCAAATCAAACGCCCTTTCTGAATTTAACGCGAAACGTATTCCAGTCGTTTTGAGTAATTTGACTCGTTCAACTTTGCCTGATTGCGTTAATTTTGTTGTGACTGACTTACACCCGAGCTTTTTTCTCGTACAGATCATACAGATTAGTCTAAATCATTAGAAAGGGATTTGATAAGAGAAAATGCCCCGGACGTACGTGGATAACGCTTACAACAGGTCATGTGGTCGGGTGGGTATGGCCCATGGCACGGCTGTAATGTCGCGGTCAAGTGGTGGATCTTCATCCTACAGTGGAGGAGGAGGAGGTGGGCGAACTTATGTCGACAATTCCATGAACAGGTACCGTTACTAGTTTGTTAAAATAATTGCATTCACGAAAATGAAGGCAAGACTAGAGAATGTTTTGATTAAGGTCCTTGGGCCGGGTTGGTCTGGAGCTGGGGACAGCTGTACATTCATCTAGGAGCAATTCAAATTCTTATACAGCGTCCGGTAGCAGCCGAACTTATGTGGACAATGCGTCGAATAGGTCAGTGAGGATTATTGTACAATGCAGAACATTATTTGAATACAACTAGTTAATCCTTATGCAGGGATCTCGGGCGAGTGGGACTCCCCCATGGAAGTGCAGTTAACTCCAGCAATTCATCCCATTCTACCGGGACATATGTCGACAATTCGGCCAATAGGTTAGTTAATTTGCAATTATTGAATTACATCCACAGTTCACTGACAATTTTTCTGTTAAAGGGCAATTGGTCGCGTCGGGCTTCCCTTGGGCTCAGCAGTTGTTCACTCGACAACTGGTTCGTCCTCAGCCTCAAGAAGGCCTCTTGGGTTGTCTTCAACTTCCGGAGCGGGATCGGTTGGTGCAGGATGCTATGTGGATAATGCTTACAACCAACGACTGGGTCGGGTGGGGTTGCCTTATGGAACGGCGGTGGTGTCAAAAAATTCCACCTTCTCCACTCCCGGTAGTGCTGGGGGAGGGGGACAAAGACGCTATGTGGATAATCCCATGAATCGAAAACTAGGACGGGTTGGTAAAGTTGTCGGAACTGCTCCCGTTTCGTCTTCAACATCCAGAGGGCCAAGATGTCCAACTGCATTAGATGAAGCTTTCCAGCCTTTGATTCGGATCGATCCCGAGGTAAAATAGTTGACATTGCTATTTAATATATAGTTAAATAGGGTTTCTCTTTACTGAGTGATAAATTATATTCCTTTAAGGATAACAACTTGGGTGACATCATGCGACAACTCCAATGTTTGCGGGAAGAGTTGCTAAATCGTGACAATCACGATCCAATTCGAGAGCATAATTTTGAAGCAGCCATTGGAATTGTTAACCGTCATGAAGTTTCTCTTGCGCGATATCGTGCAGGTGCTTCAATGTTGTTGGTCGTTTTTTTATATTTCGAAGGATTTACAATGTTGTTATTTTATTCACAGGACTGCAAATGCCTGACTGGATCCGTGGTGGGGAAATAATTGACTTTAAGGACATCCAACTGGGCGAGAAGCTTGGTAGTGGTGGATTTGGAGATGTCCATGTTGGAATTTGGAAAAGAAATTCGCAAGTTGCTGTTAAGAAATTGAGAGTGCAACGTGTCTCGCAGCAGAAAAAGGAAGATTTTCAGGTCTCTATCAATTTAGTTTTATTATTATTATTTTCTAGATTTTTTACAACAATTTGCTTTTCAACTTGCAGAAGGAAGTAAAAATGCTTTCGTCTTTGTCTCATCCATGCATCATAAAGTTTTTTGGGGCTTGCATAGTCTCTCCGAACCTTGCTATTGTGATGGAGTTTATGGGGGCAGGATCTTTGTATGATGTGCTTCATGTGGAAATTCGCTCGCTAGGTTTTGACCAGAAATCACAAATGGTGGTTGATATGTTGTCTGCTCTAAAGTACATGCATGAGCGAAGTATGGCTCATAGGGACATTAAGAGCATGAACGTTATGGTAAGTACAGAGTATTTGACTTTTTTTAAAGCCAGGAAGATACATTTAATTTGGTAATGCGCTGTTTGACCAGGTGTGTGATGATTACGCTCACTGCAAACTCGCTGATTTTGGGCTAGCTTTGAAGGAGGAGGCTCGATCATCGGCTTCCGTCGCAGATCACTCTGTTGTCGGAACGCTAATCTACAGTCCACCTGAAGTTATTGCTGGTCGAAGGTGTGGGAGTCATAATTATTTTAGAGTCATTTGTCCTATACCTCTGAATTGCTCAGGTTAACCATTACTGGCCTAATGTCTGCCGATATATATTCAATGACGATCGTGATTATTGAGCTGCTCACGGGTCGGAAGCCCTACGATGGAATGAATCAACACCAGGTGACCTGGTCCAGGTCCGCGCTGCCATCTCGAATCTAGAGGGACCATCATTAACATCCCTGATCGGATGGAGCGAGGAGATCAAGGGGCTCTTGAAGACGGGAATGTCTCCTCATATTGATCGAAGACCTTCAGCCGTTGAGATGTTCAACAATTGGAGCTCTTTGACAGTGTCGAATCAGCTTGGCCGACTGACTCTGTCTGACCCAACGGACAATGGGCAGAGTACGAGGTACTACCGGACTTCCATTGATCCATTATGTAGTGCTAAATATTTACATTTGCATAAATAACGACATAGTGGTATTCCAACTCCTCCTTTGTCCCGTGAATTGTCCCACAATAGCACGGCCAGAGTGTCTTCGAGGTATTCTACTACATCTGGAGCTACGACACCCGTCGTGACGGCGTCGAGTTCCGGCAGTTCGACGGCCTCCACACGACGGGTAACATTGATATCCTACATTTAATATTAATATTAGCACAGGTTTTGATATGGAGTCTTTGGTTGTTTAACAGTTTAGGTGCCCCGTCTGTCTGGACCAAACGATTGGTTACGCATTCTCCTGTGGGCATCTCACCTGTGAAAACTGCTATTTGCGTCTCGAAAGACACCCCACTTTATGCCCCATATGTCGGTCCCCCACGACAAATGCTACTCGACTCTTCTTACCCTAAAAGAGTTAAAAAAATCGACTACCTGACTGTCTTATTGTAGGACCTGGAGCGTTTTTGTTCAAGTTTACAAGAATATTATAGCATTGTTATAAAACGTTGTATCAAGAAAATTGGCATAAATAAAAAAAAATATTAAAAATTCACAGTCGCGCTTATGTCATCCTGGATTTTGGGTTTGATTTCGAAATCGGAAAAGCATGAAATTCATGCAAAACTGATGCATAAGACGGGGCAGAGAGGAATACATTTACGCCGGGCCGTCGCAAATATTCAAGGAAAAATATACTCGTCTCGTAAAATTTGCAAGTTTTTTTTAGTTGCCAAATTAAGGATATGTGGAACATGTTTCCGCACGCGGTCAAACACCGAATTTGAGAGTTCAAACTGGTTTAAAAGGTTAATTAAAATATATTCTATTCAAAACATGTTGGTTACCCGGATTTTGTTCGTGGGAGTGTTTATAGTTTCATCACAATTAAATCTAGTCCAGGTAAGCCAAACCGTGTTCCTTTTAAATGATAGAGTAAAGTTCAGCGTTGGAATTTAGTTGCTTTTTCAAAATTTTAATGTTATCAAAATAAAAGCTGTTTGCCTTTAATTAATGGCTTGACATTTTTTCATTGCATTTTTCAGTGCGAGGAAGAAGAAGTCGCAGTCCAGGAACAAGACCTGGGTCAAAATAATTCGGATGTCTCTCCCACGGCTGTGGCGACGGTTTATGAGGGAGTTGGCCACCCTCTGCTTCTTGCAATAAACACAACGAGAGAAGAGACCACCCCCAGCTCGTCAGATGCTTTAATTAATAATAGCACATCCTCAGAAGAAGAGGGCAAGACAAGTGATGCTCCCGTCAAATCAGGGGGGCCTGTCCGAGTTCAGGTGGGTTAATTTAGGTTTACTTCTCTGAATCAACCTACTGTGATGACTTTTATTTTAATGTTTTCTCATATTTATTTTAATAGGTAGCTTGCTGGGACTATCGAAAGATTGGTATGTATCCAGACCCTGATCCGCCTGGTGCAACGGCAACGGATGATGTTACATCCAATAATGAAACTGCGTAAATTTTAATAACATTCTTTTAAGAGCGGACTTAATAATTTATTACGCAATGCTGATAATAAAATTATAATTTTATTACAGTAACGGAATCTTGCCAGTAGTGGAAGAAGAAATTGTGGCTGAGCCCGGTGAAGAAGAACAATTAGCGATAATGCCGACAGCTGCCGTCGAAATTGAGACCAGCGGTATTGAGAATAACCCAGGAACAAGAATTTCCTCGGAAGAGACGAGTTCTGGATTGGTGGACATCGATGTGGACAATAGTCATGAGGGTGAGGATCCAGCGTCCGAATCGGAACAAGAATTGCAAGAATCAACCCTGGATATAACTAGAACTGTTGAGGTGTGAATATAATATTTGCGGCTAAACCGTCCAATTTGCAATGTACTCAATCACAGGTTTTTTCATTTCAGCTTGTAAATGTGACACATCTCATGAATGACGTACTATATCAAAACCCGGCTGTTAGAAGTAAATCCGTTCCTGGGAATTGTACTATGGTTCTGTTCCACGCAGCCTGGTGCCCGTTTAGGTTTGTTTGCTCATTTTGCTTGTAGATTGTTGATAATGTTGATACATTTTTAATTGTTTTATTAATTATCCAGTGCCAAAGCTGCTCCCCATTATAATGCCCTGCCAAGAGCTTATCCACCCCTTCGAGTTGTAGCCATTGATGTTCAAAAGTGGAAAACGGTGAACACTTTCTTCGGAATCTTGGGTGTCCCGACGATGGCCATATTTCATAATGGAAGATTGATCGCAAAGTTCAACGATTCGTCCTTCACACTGAACAAGTTTTCAGAATTTATAGAATATTTTACTGGTAGGTGCTAATATAGATTTATGCAAATTCAGTTGTGTGTGGTGTGGTATTGTTTACGACTGTATTTGCTGATGATTTTATGCAATTATAGACCTCAAACATGAAGATAGAATGAACGTAACAGCCAAGGACTTTGAAGGCCCGGTAAAATCGGTCCCAGAGCGTCCCAGGGACGTGCTCCTTCTGTTAGCTTGGATTTTCCTCCTACTCGCCGGCACGCATTACATTACAAAATCCATAATTTGGTGGCGTTTCGTTGAGTTTGTGAGGGCAACTTGGCGCGAAGCGGAGCAACAAGTCCAACCAAGGCGTCACGAACATGTCGACTGAGACTTGCGTCACACTCAATCTCCTTTATTATCTGTGATATTTGTAGTCGTATCGTAAAATTGTAAAACTGTTTGTATAAATAGCAAAACTTCAATCGGAATGACGATTTTTATGAATATTTTACTTGGATATATAATTTTCGAAGCGTTTTGAGCTGAGTTCAAAACATTACAAATATATTAGCTAGGCTGTTACAGGATTGACCGGTAAATACATTACATACCAAAAAAACAAAATATAGATGCTGAATCAGACACACCAACTTCAATTTGTTACTCGAACCCCTAAATATTAACGATCACGTCTCACCGATAACCATAATCCTTATCGGAAAACGTGTAATTGATCGCGATGGCTTCATAGCGATAATAAATGATTGAATTGGTCTTTACTGCAATTCAATAAGTTATGCAAAACCTTTGTCCGAGAAGTCTACAACTGTGTAACACCTTTCAATTATAAAACGACCAAAAATGGGGCTACTTAAATTTACTTGTGGCCTAATTTTAGTTGTTATTCTTACGGATTTCGCAAAGGCTCAGCAAAATCCTGTGTTTCCAGGATGGTATGCCGATCCCGAGGCTATAATTTATAATTCTACTTATTGGATATTTCCAACATTTTCCTCATCGGAACAGCTCCATTTTGATGCATTTTCCTCCCCGGATCTCATCACTTGGACAAGACACTGGAGAATACTTACAAATGCCGAGGTTAGCTGGGCACATTACTCCATGTGGGCCCCGTCCGTAATGTTTCATTCCGGAAAGGTATTCTAATTTAGCATGGCTTTGATGATCACCGATGAGATGCAAGGAATTGTTTTTTTCGTATTTTGCAGTACTATTTCCTATTTAGTGCTAACGCCATCGGCTCTGAAGATCAATTGGGAGGCATTGGAGTTGCCATTTCGGATTTTCCTCAAGGTCCATATCGTGACTTACTGGGTCGTCCTTTGATAAATGCCATTGCCAACGGTGCTCAGCCAATTGATCAATTTGTCTTCAAGGATGTGGATGACACTCTCTACATGTTTTACGGTGGATGGGGACATTGTAATTTGGTTAAACTCAATAACGAGTTAACGGGTTTATTGCCATTGGATGGAAACGGGACAATTTACAAGGAAGTCACTCCGGAAGGGTATGTTGAAGGTCCATTCATGTTCGTGCGGAATTCAACATATTACTTTATGTGGTCCGAGGGCGGCTGGATGGGACCGGATTATAGGTAACAAATCTTAGGAAATATTTAAGCATTGAATTAAAATCATACGTTTGCATATAAAAATAAACTATGGAATGACTTTGATCCATTCTCGCGTCTTGGTCTGAAAAACAGAAACAATTCTGCAGTTCTTTCTTTGACCCTTAGCCAAATTTTTTCAATTTCAGGGTGGCCTATTCTAAATCTGACTCAGTTTTTGGACCGTTTGTTCGTGAACGTACCATTCTTGAGCAAGATCCGAATATTGCTACTGGAGCAGGACATCACAGCGTGATCAACGTGGGTGATGAGTGGTTTATCGTTTATCACAGGTGTGTGTGCATGCTATGTTATCCAGTAAATTTTATCTTAGTTGCATTTTACAATTACTGAGCTGATTCATTTTCCAGGAGACCTTTGAACGAGACAGATCACAATCATCGAGTTACTTGTATTGATCGTATGGAATTTGACTCGGAAGGGAATATCCTTCCTGTGCAAATGACGAATGAGGGTGTAACTGGGCCAATACTGCCTTGACTCGATCAAGTAAATCTTCAAAATGCATGCGTTTTCCAAAACCCTGTCCATAACAATTTGTACCAAATCTCGATTTAAATCTTGATGGGACAATTTATTAATTTGTTAATCATGTAAAGTTACATATGCACGAGTGTTTATAATCACAAATTATTGGAATAAATAATCATACAAATTAAGAAGGTATCGAAACTAGAACGACTTGGAATGGTTTTTGGAGGAACTA
>JAAXNX010001663.1:0-16757 GCA_036491905.1 Folsomia manolachei | reverse complement strand
ATACTTGAGTTAAAGCTTTCTCCGTTGGACGCTTATGTTCATATTACCCAAATATTAGAAAAAGTACATTAATCAATGCAAAATAAGTTTATTTTTCTCGTCTAACTTGTTCGAACGAGAACAATATTGTAAAGCTATTCCTCTAACTTGCTAATAGGTCAATGCAGTGATGGCGGAATTGTTAGTAACTGATGTTGGAAAAGGGTTTAACATCCCACCTAGAAAGGCCAGGTCGCGTGGATCTTCCTTGTGTGCTTCCAACCCAGACGACATAGTCACAAACCATGACATTAAAGATTGGGCTACCGGTTTAGACGACATTGACGATTCGCAGCTTTATTTTGCCCCTGAGCATGGGAATGTAGTGTTTGCCTGTGCTCTGGATGGGTGGGGATTTAGGTAATGACAGTAATTTGCTATCATTTTGCCTAAGAATTTGTTTTATTTCAATGATCCTAATGTTCATGATTCTATTTTGTAGAGTTTCCGACTTTTCGAAAATATTTGCGAAAAAGCTTGGGTTTAGTGAAAGTGTTTTAAATGCAACTTTATGGGGAGATTATTACATAAACACTAAACTCAAGCGGATAATGAAAGGAGCTCAAGAAAAGGCAAAGAAACCTTTGTTTGTTCAATTGGTTTTAGAAAATATTTGGTCCATGTATGAAGCCGTTGTTGTTCGAAAAGTAAGTTGTATCTTTTATTAAAGTTCAATACTGGGCTGAAAATACTTGAGTAAATATTAAAATATTCCTTGGAATTTCAGGACAAGGAGATGGTTACAAAAATTGTCAATAACCTTAATTTACAAATCCACCCTCGAGAATTAAAACCGACTGATCCCAAACTTGTTTTGTATGCAATAATGAGTAAATGGCTTCCTTTATCAACTGCACTCCTAGGTAAGTCTGAAAGCACTGTCTATCAAGTTCCTTTTCTGCATACAATACTTTATATTTTTTTAATTTCAGACACAATCTGTGAGAAACTGCCATGCCCTCTCGAATTAACGGATAAGAAAGTTGAACGATTGATGTTTTCACATTCAAGACAATTTAACGCTCTTCCTGAAAAAAGTCAAGAGTTGAAAACTTTCTTCCTGGACTGCAATAGTTCTGATGAAGCACCTGTGATAATATTTGTTTCAAAAATGTTCGCCATGGAGTACAAGTCTCTTCCTGAGAACCGTCCTAAGATTTTAACTCATGAAGAAATCGCAGCCCGTAGAGAACAAGCTAGACAGCGATTAGCGGATAGAATAGCGAAAGAATCCGACGACGTTTCTAACAATGATACGGACAGTGGGGTTAACGGTATTAAGGACGACAACGATAATAATTTGGAAGAAAGTAGAATAGCTGAAGATGCGGATGTTTTCATCGCGTTTGCCCGTGTTTACAGTGGTACACTTAAAAAAGGGTGTAAACTCTTTATTTTGGGTCCAAGATACGATCCTGTCGACGGTGCTCAAAAGGTGCTAAAACCTATTAATGATGGAATTTTCGTTTTAAATCCAAGTATAAATCTTTTTTTTATTTTGTTTGTCGTAGTATGCGGATATTGGTATTGATCCCAATTTGACTTTAAAGGATTTACCTCCTGGCCAGCATGTCACTATTGCCGAAATGAAAGGCCTGTATCAACTGATGGGGCGTGAATTGGAAATGTTGGACGAAGTGCCCGCTGGAAACATTTGTGGTAAATTTTACCTTCTGGAATTTGTGGCAATATTAGCCCTTATTTTTATTCTAATTTGCTTATTTGTTATGTAGGAATTGGAGGACTGGACGATCATATTTTAAAAACTGCAACAATATCTTCAACTCTTTCCTGTCCACCATTTACGGATTTGAATTTAATTTCTGTGCCAATCCTTCGAGTAGCAGTGGAACCTGTACGGACGGCGGACATGGGTGCCCTGGTTCATGGCTTGAAATTACTCAACCAAGCAGACCCCTGTGTTCAAACACTAATTCAAGAGTCAGGTGAACATGTTCTGGTCACTGCTGGAGAAGTACATTTGCAACGATGTGTGGACGATTTGCGTGAAAGGTGGGCTGAACCGTTTAATATCATCTGTCCAATTTTTTTGTGTGGATCAAATTTTATCTATTACGTTTTGTTAGGTTTGCCAAAGTAGAAATCTCTGTCTCCAAACCAATCGTGCCTTTCCGAGAAACTATTGTTGATCCTCCAAAAACGGACATGGTGAACGAATTAATTGAGAATCATCCCTTATCTGGAGGACACGACGCCAAGAAATATTCAAAAGAACACGAAACCCAACTAATTGTTCAGTCAACATCCAACAAAAAGTGCACAATTAAACTTCGAGCTAAGCCTTTACCGAGTGAAGTTACTGAACTTCTGGAAGGATCAGTGAAACTTTTAACCGTGCTGAAAGATAATGAAAATAGTAAAACTTGCGCTTTATCTGATTTAATTACCCAAGAGTTGGCTCATTTGAGAGAACGTTTAAGTGAAGCATTTAACAAGGAATCAGGCTGGGACACGGATATTGTTGATCAAATATGGAGCTTTGGTCCTAAACGATGTGGCCCAAATATGCTAATTAATAGAATTCCTGGGTACAAAAGAGGCTGTGTTTGGCCACGAATGCAACTGGAGGATGAATCCGATATTTTAGACGCATTCTATAGCAATTTCATCAATGGCTTTCAGCTTGCAACACTGGCTGGACCTCTGTGTGAAGAACCAATTTCCGGAGTTGCATTTATCGTCGAGGATTGGATAATGGAGAAAGAAGCTATAGATGACACCGTAAATCATCCGTTTGGTCCATTTTCTGGTCAGCTCATGTCATGTGTTAAGGATGCTTGCCGGAAAGCGTTCCAAGCTCAACCTCAACGACTGAAGGTTGCGATGTACTCCTGCAGCATACAAGTCAATAGCGAAGTCCTTGGTAAGTTCACTATTTTTCCTACTTGATTTTGAATCATGACGAGGATGCAAACAAATCTGATAATCAGATTTCGATTTTAAACAGAATTTCAATCCGATAGAATGCATTTTTATTCTTGTCGTGAATATAAAGCTACGGCCATTTCATAAATTGTAATTTTCTAAATACTAATTTCTACGCTAAAACAAAGTTTCCGCACGTTTGGCTTGAAACTACATAACATTGAATGCGCAAATTGATTGTCTCAGCTCAGTTCTTGTTTTTACAGATTTTTATATAATCTACTTGCATATTTATTTGTACCTTTAATATTTTTTTGTAAACCCAGTCGGTTATCAATTCGTTTTTTCCACAATCAGTGAGCATTTCAAACCTAAGCCGAATCATAAATATCTTTGAGAAAGAAACAGATTCATTCATATTTCCTTCACTGTGCTGGGAATGTTTCAGATTTTTTTCATTTATTAAATTAAAATATAAATCTATCCTATTTCCTATCTACTCCTATTTGTTTGTATAATCGCAGTGACTATTTTCCTGATTGTCATCCCATTACAAAATACTTTACTGTTGTACTATAGAAATCGTCTCTGATTGCAGCTTTAACATGATTGTACCGTATTTATGATTGTAGCATGTAGTTGTCTGCATTCTGCAGAGTTACATCCATCCTTTTGCTTTTGAGCAATTTTTGCAGTTTGGCGTTTAGCATTGATAAATCTCCCTCCATTGCATTGTTTGTTAGGAAAGTGTAAGAAGTGACGGAAGTTCTTTCTTTTTAACTTCACACAGTCTTATTTGTTTTGTTTTTTGTATTTTTCTAGAAATATCGGTTACTTCTGTCCTTAAAATTAAAAAAATCACGGGTCCAATCTTGGATCAGGTGTCTCGTATATTTGTTGTGGAGGTCGCAGAATCAAATTAGTTTTTTAACCATGTATAAGGTTAACTTAGTGTAACACTTTTGTTGTCTAGTGTTTTGATTCGTCCCTTTTAGTCGCCTGAATTTCTTGGCACCGTTACGTTGTATCACCGAGTAGGAATAACCCAGGCATGAAGAGACAATGGTAGGGTTTGCTTGCAATTGCTTAACAGACTTAAATCTTCCATATGCTATACGCAATAACCTGAAAAAGTTCGTAGCATATTTTTCTCGTACAATTTTCCTGGAATAACAGTTGGGTCCGTGTGATGACTTGGACATTCAAAACTCCTCGGACATTGGCATAATGTACTTGTATTCACTTCTGAAAAGTACGATCTTCTTTTTACAGTGAAAAGTCTACAAGGCTCTTTCCTCTGACATAATACTCGCTGCAATTTATTAAATAGGTTTTTTTATTAACTATCACCCTTATTTTTATTTTGCACGATTATTAACTCTTTGGTGACTTACAGTTTGAGGTGAGCAAGCAAAAGAGTATTTGTACCCTACGGTATCGTCGGGTTCCGTGAAGGCTCGACGCTTGATCATGTACGCCACAGAGTCTTTTGGACTGCAAAAAATTGGTTAAGAACAGAATTGAGGTAAAGTCAACTTTGGTAAATTTTCTGCTTTTCAACTTACCAGATGCAGTTGACTACTTGGTTTACTAAAGTATCATTTTTCGTAGTCAGAACCCAGGTCACATCTCGAAAGTACCTACATTTTGGTAGCTTTCTCACGGGTTCACATATCTGAAAACAAATTTTAGGAAAGCATATAGTGACGTCCATTGTATTGATGGAAGTTGCATGTATCCCTCTTTCAGGAGCAGGTGAAAAAAAGTTAGCATAAAGTGAGAAATGTACCTTATAGAGTTTGGTTTTATCGCTGATTGTGTTACCATCATTGGAATGGGTAGAGGTTGAACAGACAGGTGTGTGAGATGGACATTTGCACTGTTTTTCTATCCATGGCTTGTCGTAAACATCGATCTTGTTGCATACCGATAAATGGTCACACTCAGCTAACGATGTTTCATTTCATCTAATAGGTCAAGAAATAACAATTATTTAATTAAACTTAGTGACACAGTAATTCGGATGCTTTGTAGGTCACAATCATAGAATTGTATGCATAATAAAGTCTTAATTGTGTTAGGACTATAAGCGCATTTGCAGACACATTTGTTGTTCCTTCTTAATTATAAATAAAACAAGGTGGCCTGACTTTTGTTGGCTACTTTTTTATTGTGCAATTTGTAATTAACTGCTATCCACTTGTTTCTGAGTGGTAGAGGGATAAGTGTATTGTTAAATGCCGTTTTTCTCATTTGGCCCCTTGAATTACAATTGGAGATTTGGGATGTTTTATGCTTTCACTCAACGTTGCCCAAAAAAAGTACAATGTTTGTTCGCTATTGTTGGCTTCTTAAATTGGTTAATTGGTCAGTTCACATACAAAACTAAGAAGAGAAAAGGCTTGATAAAACTAAATATTAACTTACCCCATTGGCATAAAATATCCTTTTTGGATGAACGCCTAGTACTCGAGCAGAAGTAAAAGCTGCACTGTTATCGAAATTTAGCTGAAGGTGCATCAGGATGAGTCCAAAGTAAGTTAAAACAAAATGAGTGCTACTATACGCAGCTGAACTTGTATAAGATTTGTATATCATTATGACACATTATCAGTCACTGACATTTCTTATTGGGATAAATTAATAGTTTTTTCACAAATCGTTCCCACTAGGTTATGAAATAACCAAACCCCGTTACTTGCACTTTGATACTTTTCTCCTAAGTTTGGGGTTGATGATAGAATCTTTCAAAATGTCGCACAATCCTCGTCTTTCTTCTTAGATAAACTTTTGCTTATTCCATCCAAGGTGAAATACACTACGCTACACCTGCGAGAACTGCATAATTTTCACTTCCTAATGAAACGGACCATGTAAATTTTACCAGTTTAATTGAAACACTTGATTCCTTAGTATATAATATGTTCAAAGTCTTAGGGGGAGCAAGAGACAAGTATGGTTGAAATGTTATTTGCTTGTGTGAAGAGTATGATGCTCGTATGAAGGAAGTCGAGAAGAGAATAATAGCCAAACCTTCGTAGTAGTTCTATCTTCTATGCTAGAGCAGCCTCTTGAAATTTTATGAATGAAAACTCAGGTGGTTCACTAAAGGTGTGTTTGGTCTGTCCATTTTACAATCAGTGGCTCTTTCTTGTAGATCGATGCGAGTTTGACTTGTTGGGTGAAGACCCCAACTGACTGATGAAGCAAGTTCACGAAGACAACATTAAGAAGCAGAAGGCATGGAGTCCGTTTCAAAAGTTGGTAGAGTCAGTTTTTAAAGCAGGTTTTACTGCTGTTGCTCTCCTCAGTCCCTATTTATTTATGGTTAGGGTTCTTGAGTACTTTTTGTTGGCAAAGTTGTATAACCCACCCAGCCAAGCCAAGGGTCGGTAAGTTGAGTCCATTCCCATATGGGTAGTGTGTTGGTTGTGGTTAGAAGGATGATGATGATGACGAGACTGGACTGTAACTAACCAGCCAGCCCAACTAATCCTTACCTGGTAATTTTTAAGATCACAGGAAGGAAGCAAAAGACAAGGAAAGGAAAGTCAAGGTGAAGACAAGACAGTACTTCTGGTAGCCAGCAGGTAGTTAAATCTAATTGTTAATGGGTCTTAGTCAAGGATCTACTCAGTTATAAAAGTAGAACTTTGTATCCCTCGTCTTTTCAGACAAATCTCTTCTGCTCAGAGTTCCCATTTTAATCCAAGGGTTTCATGATAATGAACCAAACTCAATCTGTGCCAGTAAGAGAGGAAATGGGAAGGAGGAAATGTCTTGGAGAGAATCCCTAATAAATTTTGTAATAGTTTTGCAATAAGGATCAAAATACAAATGTAGAGAATAATATGAGGAAATGCATTTTTTGCGGGTTAAACCAAGGAAGTAAATGTACTATTATCACGGTTAAACTTAACGGACGAGGAAAAAGTGTGCTTGGGCCTGAATTGGTTGAACATTGACATGGAGCACTGCTTACACTCCATTCACTTTCCACTGGCCTCAAATAAACATTAGCTAGGTTCATCGGGGTACTCCTACACCTCATCTTTTGAGGTGGAAGGTTGTAGGGCGAAGGTGAGTTGTGTTTTAAGATAAAACTGCTGCAAGAAAAGAAAATCCCTCCCTTACAAATCTCCTGCTGCTTTTCATTGAGGAAGTGTCTAAAAGAACATGAATGATGATAAGGAGAAAAGGTGGATGAAAAACTGCTTTTGAGGGATCTGAAATTTCTACCATCTCTCAAATCAATTGCTCCATGCTCTCCATCCAGTTCTAGTTCATAAGGTTTCTTTTAGTTTGGCAGGGATTGGCTATGCAAGAAGTGCATCATAATAATGACATTCAATTCAGTCTTCATTTCATTTCTTTGCTCCAATCCAATCCTTGGTTGAGACGAAATCATGGTTCAGTTTTTCATCTCTTGTTGTACATCAAATTAGATTTCTTTTGGTTGAACCATGAAGAATCATACCAGCTCCACTATCTGGGACTACTTGGTTTGGTTGCCTACTGGTCCTGCAATCTACTTTGTGCACCTGGCTGGACCTCTTGGTTTGTTTGGGCAATGTATTTCTCTCTCTTGTTGCTGCTACTGGTTGAACCGTAGTAATGAAAATATAAGCGTTCTTTGTGACACATTCAATTATCTATTCAATGCACTATGTGGAATGGAACTGAACCGAAATAAGGAAACCAATGAGTGAAAGGTTTTGAATTTGTGTTTACTTGTTGGGTTTTATACGTATTGGACTCATTTGTATGTTCCATGCATTGCCTCGCATGGCATGAAGCAAGTGGTCCAAGACCAGGACCGGAGAATAGATTTCTTTTCCTTAAGGGTCTGCATGAAGAAGTAAATGGTGTAAAGTACTTCCCTCCTCGTGCAGTAGTAAAATAAAATACACCTTCCACATGGCATTATATTGTAGTCGTGAGACTACTGGTCTTTCCGTTTAGTTTATGTATTTCTTCGTGAGCCAAGTCAGAAAGCTATATGAGCACCTGCACTCTACTCCACTTTTCCATTGTCCATTGACTGTTAACAATGCTTTTTCTGTAAACAAACGCATCTATTTATCATGGACAGGAATATAATTTGAAACCCAATGCTTGTAATACACCAATCCGTATACNTTCTGTAAACAAACGCATCTATTTATCATGGACAGGAATATAATTTGAAACCCAATGCTTGTAATACACCAATCCGTATACGTCCTATTTGTATTACTCGGTGAGCGAGGCAACGGGACGAAAAGACAGGCCTAAGCAAATATTGATGAGTTCTTCCTGACGAGACAACCATGTAAACTTGGAAAGCGATGTATGGAGGAAGGAAAAGGAAATGGTCTGTTTATAAGTGACCACCAATCTGAACGATTGTGTTATTGCATAACATTTCTTGGTAAACATAAATGACGAAAGGTTGGGCATGTCTTAACAGGATGTTAAAGAAAACTTTAAACTTCCTTCACAAGTCACGTTGATTTCTACATTTCCACATTGCAAATTTGAGGATATAGTAATTTCTAAAGATGCGACCCTTGATCATCCCCGATGCATATGGTGAAGTAGCGAAGTCACTTGAATAAGGATTTAATTAGTTCTTCCTGACGAGACAACCATGTAAACTTGGAAAGCGATGTATGGAGGAAGGAAAAGGAAATGGTCTGTTTATAAGTGACCACCAATCTGAACGATTATGTTATTGCATAACATTTCTTGGTAAACATAAATGACGAAAGGTTGGTGTTAAAGAAAACTTTAAACTTCCTTCACAAGTCACGTTGATTTCTACATTTCCACATTGCAAATTTGAGGATATAGTAATTTCTAAAATGCGACCCTTGATCATCCCCGATGCATATGGTGAAGTAGCGAAGTCACTTGAATTTAATTTGCAGCATTCTGGTTAAATTTAACAGAAAAAAATTTCATTTCATGCAAATGCAACGTACAACAATAATTAAGAGTATATTTATTAAAGGAAGGTTTTTTATGAAGATGCTGGGTTCATTTTCACATACTTCCTCGTACATTTCGAAATTATCACTCACTTGCCCTCACTGATACGTCTGCTGCTGACTAATTAAAATGAAGTAAACAGCAAGAACCGTGCATGGGCTTTGGTTAATGTTTGCTCTACGCTATTACCTTATCACCGTTGTATATTACCCCTTTCTGCCTTTATCTCAGTGGTGAATGCTCTTTTTTGTTAAATGTGTCTAATAAGTCCCTGTCAAGTTCCAAGTCATTTCACTGTTTTTACTCTCTTCTCTTGTCTGGTGAAGTGGAAATAAGAGCACTTGAATGTAGTTTGAAGAACAAGGAGGAATTGTACTCCTCTCTTAGCTGGACTTGTGCTATGCAAGGAGATCATTAGAATTGGAATTGTGTCTTTTCTCTGGGGACTTGGTTCAGGTCTTGAGCATATATCTTGTGTAGAATGGATCGAGATAAACTCTTGGATCAACAACAACAACCTGTAGCCTCTAGCAAACTGATGGATGTAGGAAGGAGCCAGTTCATATCCAAACGACCTTTATTATTATCCCTTATGACTCAAAGACCAACATGTAACAGCCTTGGTTAGGGTTAATTTTACTGCTCGTAACACAGTAGCTGGTATTTTTTGTGTGTAAAGAAACCAGAGATTCGTAATAGCGTTTTATAGATAAGTTTAATCTTCGCCTCAACTCACGTCATTTTACTCCTCCTTTCCCACCTGTTGCCAATCGCTTACACTTCATCTAAATTCTGCTCTTCACGTTTTTTATTGCATCAAAGCTTCATTGAGCGTTTTTTATTGTTCTCCAGAAGTAAACCAAAGCCAAGGGACGCGGAGTTGGAGAGAATAAGGTTGCGTTGCACGGCTTGCTCCTTGTTTCTGTCACAGTTCTGTCAGTTTTTACTACTTTTACAAAACTACTTCCATCTGCCTCAGAATGATGAGTATGCCATGAGAAGTATATGTGCTTCTTTTCTGTGAAAGGGTAAATCTAAGCGTTGCATTCGGTTTTATCCTTGGATAGTCATTATATTAAGAGAACTAAATGCTATTATATTCACATTTATGCTCAACATGAAATGCTGCAGTTTTTGAATCTTGACGATTTATAAAGTATTGGCATAATAATATATATTTATTATTTTAAATTCCCAATTTGGGATCTACGAAATTTTATGTTAGCTGTGTGACACTGTGGTTGGAAGGTTGGGTTTTTACCTAATGTAAAGACTATCATGTACTGGTTAAAAACATGAAAGTTTTATCAACAACAAGACCAAGTGATTTATGAAACTCTCAAATTTTTAAATCTTGGGACGGCTTAAAACGTCCAAGTCAGTGAGTGTGTTATGTTCATGTTCCCTCCATCAAGTCCCCCATGTTCAAGTTTTCGTTGTTATCTTGAGGTAATAAATAACACACTGAGAACTTGTACACACTACAAAGTAGTCAATAATTTAATATTGATTAACGGCTTTTGGAAACTAATTAGAAACCCGTACTTTGGTTTTGGGTTGGTTAGTAGCACGCATGTATGTTTCAGTTGTAATAATATGTGGGGAAGCACCCTGCGTTGGGAGATTACATAACTATCTATATTTTAGCTGGTGGTTTTGTTATAAATAATACGTAATAGTGTTTTGGGCATTTCTTTTACATACATTTCCTGGCCTGGTTTCTCTGAACAGTCTCCTGGCTTTTATTCTTGGTACCCTTTTAGTAACTAATTCTATGCCTCAGGATCATGGGTGTATAGTTACGTAATTTTATGACTTGGGTTGGAAACTCCTTAATAATTCTGCTTTCTTACAGATTTTCTCCTTTCGTTGGCTTTCTTAGTAAAATATCATATTATGAGGATAGAGAAACCAATTTCAAGTATCCCTGTACAGGGTTTATTTGTTAAACCTGCTGCATCTGATGACTTCTGTTCTCTTTTTCTAAATCTTCTTTAAAGTTTCTTGTGTGAATACATCTGCCTGGACAAGAGATGTGGTATGAACTGAAATCAAGAGCCAGTGTTAGGTACTTGTTGAATCTCAGGTTGGTTAGTAGTTTGGTAGTGTGTAGTTTATTTAATACGCTGACTGAAACTAGGAGATAAAAAGTATGACAGGTACTGAATCTTTATCTTGATTTTACCACTGCTACTGTTTCTCGAATTAAATTATCCTGTAATCTTAAATTTCATTTTTTTCTGGAATCCTCCACTCGTACACTTTGTAAGTGTAAAGGGATGACTTGGCTCCTGGTCTTGGTTCTTGCTTGTTTGTCTCATTCGACCCTATCTCAGCCCAATCAAGTTCATGTTTTTTACAAGGTCTATCCAAGATTCGAAATATTATGTAATGCAAGGGAAAGAGAGGTGTTGAAATGTCCGTTGAAATCTCGG
The DNA here is from genome assembly GCA_036491905.1 of Folsomia manolachei. Classification (NCBI taxonomy): domain Eukaryota; kingdom Metazoa; phylum Arthropoda; class Collembola; order Entomobryomorpha; family Isotomidae; genus Folsomia; species Folsomia manolachei. The sequence goes on along the minus strand of JAAXNX010001663.1, from coordinate 5,427 downwards.
TGCAGTGTTGATATGCATACATGCACTCTTCAATTTCCATTGTTTAATACTTATACTTTTGTGTTTTATGAATGTTGCAGGTAAACTTTATGCCGTGCTGGGGAAACGTGGAGGACGTATTTTACATGGAGATTTACAAGAAGGCTCTGCAAATTTTGAAGTGACGGCACTACTCCCGGTTGTTGAAAGCTTTGATTTTTCAAATGAGGTCCGTCGCCAGACTTCGGGGCTAGCTTTGCCACAGTTGATATTTTGTGGCTGGGAGGTAAGTATAACGATTTGAATTAGTTGATGTTGGGTTTTTCAGGTTATTAGTGTGATTTGGTTTAAGACAAGTGTTTTATTTTGTTTGATGGATGAATGCATGAGTCAAATTTGATTGATTAAAGTTATAAAATGGATGAGTATGTAGCACCTACATTTGATTTGAGCTTTCTAAGGGTGAAATCTGAATTCAAGTGTAAAGCTGCTCACCATTTCAGATTTCATGTTCGTCCAAAAAACTGTTGTGTATATTAAAGTGTAGAAAACTGAGAAACTAGAACATGTTTTGATCGGCGTCTGAATGTCTGAAATTTGACCCTATGCACTGACCACAAAGCTTTGTATCATCTGCGATTTCTTCCTCAACTGTAACCCATTAATGCTCATTCGTAATATCTCTCATAACCGTTGATTTTACTCTCCATTGTCAGTTAACTCATTATTAGCCCTGATTTTTGAACTGGTATTAAACCATTCATTCCTGTGGTCTTGGGTCTAATGCACCATGATAAATTCTGTTTTTAGCGATGATTACATGCCATGTTGATTTTGCAGAGATCCGTGTTTATTCTTTATTCTAGAAAAAGCAGCAAACTTGAAATAATGCTAAATCTGTAGGCTCAAGGGTTAAGAAAACCAAAGCCATGCATTCTCAATGTTTTAGTAACTCATCATTTAAACATTGATTGTTTTATTTGGTTTGACTTTGCAAAGGTAAATAATCAAGTTCAAGATTTTTCTTCTTACATTCCAAACTTGTTGAATTACACGTATTCAAGCCACTTTCAGACCGTCGATGCAACTTGCTGGCGCCTGGATGCTAAGCAAACTTTTCGCCATATTAAGACGACTAGCTCCCCCTCGATCATGTCTACATAAAAAGTTTAAGGCTTAAACTTTAAGCACCACTGCAAGCATTCCCATTTGGCATTGTCTTATCGCATCAATTACATTCCTCAGTAACAATTGACTTTGCAGCTCTCTATCGTAGTAGGTGTTTACCTGCATTAATATTCTGCTAGCTGTCAAATTCATTGACTGGGGAAAATGCAAGATTTCAACATTTACGAAAGCAAATCCTGATCATGTCTCCACTCTCTATGATGTAAGGAGAATTGCACGAACCAGATTCAGTCCGACGAATTTGTTAGGCTACCAAGAACGGCTTTTCCAAAGTGCCATAAAGGACGTACACAAAATTTAATTTTCGTAGTCTTATTTTGATGATTTCCTGTGAGCCGCACACTCCCACAACATTCCTTCTTGTGCTAACATTTATATGTAATTAAAGTGAAAGCATATTATTTCAATTTAGCCGAACCGAGTTCAAGAAATGACTGAAAACTAACTTTAAAATGAAAGTATTTCAATTCACAGCCCTGTTGAATTTTTTCCTATTGAAAACACATAATGTTGCTTCGCATTCCTGCAAGAAAAAGCTGGACGAGACTGGTAATGGAGGCTGTCGTGAATTTTGTATGGCAATCATTGAAATTAGACGTGGTTTGATTTTCTTTGACTTTTTACTTTGGTTACTATCTATCCTGATGGAATGTTGTGGTCTGTCTCTGTGGCGGAGGGAGAAATGTCTTCACAATAAAAGAATGAAAACGATATATGACGATCAAAACAGATTATCCAGATTGGAATGTGGTGCAACAGAGTGGTATTGCAATTTTGTATCTACACTTAAAACATTTTCCGCTACTCGAGTCTAGTCTAAATGGATGTTGGTAGTGATCGTTTGGTACTTTGGATTATGCTTTGGGGTTGATGGAATGGAATGTTTATTAGCTGTGGCATGCGATGGAATTTGTTAAAGCAAGCGTGAGCGTGATTTTATTCACGCAATAACCCTTTCATTCCTCATCACCGTCATCATCAACTTATCTTCACTCTATTAGAGCTCTCGTCCTTTTTGTACAATCTCATTCTTTTCTTTTTCTTTCATTTTTCATTGCGGTCTTTTCAGTTTTTAATGCTGGCCGGCTGGTCAGCAAGGAATTCATATTCTTTCATCTATCCATCCATCTCAACTTGAGTAATCTTTGTGAAATGGCTTATGTGCCTGAGAGCCATTTCGTTGGACTGGCTGCGCTACGCTGCAATAGTGCAATATTCTCATTTCTACATGAGATTAAAATTCCTCAGCTAATGACAATGAAGAAAGAGGAGACGAAGCAATTAAAATTAAAATGGTTTGAGATTAGAAAATCAGTTTTTATCCGGATTTTTCTCTTTTTGCCTCTCTCCTTCTTTTGCAGTCGTTCCTCGGGTCTATCTGCTCTTAGTAATTTTGTTCTCAATTATGTAATGACTTCAAATGTATCAATGATTGAAGGACGGGCAACAGAGTTGGTGAAGTGTGAGATTTATGAATAAGGCAAGATTTGTACATGCTGTACCAAAAGACGAAACTGACATTGGGTTGTGTTATTTGTTTGAGAGAACTGAAATCGTGTATTACCGTATTTGGAGGTTCGTAGCATTTTAAATTAAGGTAGGGTAAGGCTCCTTTAACTTGACTACATTGCATTGCAGACTACTACATGTCCATAACAATGATTGTTTAAAAAAGAGTAGATAAAGCCATACAAGTTTTAACTTAGAACAGTCAATAGAGTTGGTTGGCTTGGTTTGGTAAGATTTCCATCCCATGGGCAAATGGGTTTGGTTTGAAAAGCAAAGCAAAGCACTTATTTACGTCGTATGAAGTAAATTAGAATGAATGAATGAGAAAAACGTGAAAATAGGCTTGGCCATTTCATTTTCATTCACAAGCTGCGTTCATTCATAAAATTGCCTTTTGTGCCGGCTGCTTACTAGTTGAACTGAAGGTAACCATGTTTCTTAAAATTTGGGTGCTGCTCCTGTCCTCGTCTGCTGGTACATTACGAGTCCAGTAAGCTAAGTAATGTGCACAGGTAAAATCTGTCTTCCCACCCAACCCAACAAATAACGAGGAAAAGTTAGTCAAGTAATGGATAGAACTTGTATGAGCTACTTCATTTTACCCATTCGATTTGTGAAGTTAAATAAGTTGAGAATTCAAATGGTCCCCTGACTCAAAGAACTGAACGAAATGAAACGAAATGAATGGTTGTTTCTGGAACTTACAAGTCATGAAATTTAAAAATACTCGTTCTCAACCACATCTTCCCATGCACCCCGTCCGTTCCTCACTGTCAAGATTAGGTATTAATAAAAATACCTCTGTGAACCTTATTTACATGTCTTAAACTGGTTGCAAATCCCGGATTTTTACAAGCTACTATGCAAAGTAGAAATTAAAGTAATTGATAGTTGCCTATTGCGATTATTCTATTTCTCATTTTGCCAGGTTGCAGTGTGGTTGGTTGACTGTAGTAATAGCATCACCAACAGCCATTCATTCTTTGAATTCACTTATCGTATTGAAATTCTTGTGTAAGATTTTATTGTTGAGTTTATGTTGTAAAAACTTTTTTTTCTTTCTTAGCCCTGGTTGGATTGTTGAATCTTGAACAGAATGGGCCATATTATATCATCACTCTTGTGAATCTTCCAGGTGTGCTGTTGTTGTTTGAAACTTGAATAAAATGCGTGGCAGTGGGCTTGGCCGGACTGCACCCAAGATTTAGAATTAGTGCGTGCACTTAGCAGCATCAGCATCAATGGATGATATTATTCACATCATGCACACAGAGTGATACGATCCTGTTTTTAGTCAAAGGAATAATTTGTTAACTGCTTGCTGTGCATAAATGTAACTGGTTGAAATTTTGATTTGACACAAATGCAAATGTAATGTTGTGACGGAGAGTATATCGAGAAGAGAGTACCAATTAAGTACGCGTCACTATATCAAAAAAATGATTGTCTTTATTGAAGGCCTTTGAATTATGATTATCTATAATATGAAATCAGGTAATTGAGTGAAATTTGGCTTTGATTGATTTTTATATTCATTGTATAAATCCAAGCAAAAGGTGATCGTTATGTACACACATAAAGAATATTGTAGCCCCAGTCAAGTAGTGTAGTGATTACTGATAAACAGTTTAAGGACAAATAGAAGGCAGTAGCATCAATGTAAGTTGGGTGAGATTGTTTTTGGACTAAAATTACACAATTCTTGGCTTATGTATTGTTAGGATTTACTAAACATGGTATGCTTAATCTTAAATCATAAGCCTTGTTTAGGATGCAATTCTCAACGTGATACAAAATTTTGAAAATTTTCAACTGCGCTTCCTCACATTGAAATAAAAGGACGGACGTACAATGACCGCACTTAAAGTAGCTGAAGCTACAAAGTATAAATGCGTAAGTCGGTTTCAGGTGGAAAATTTAATTGTCATGTTTTCGTGGCTAGAATGAACCAGAAAGTAGAAAATAATGCGTACATATATAATTGCGTTCTACTCGATCCTTCACTTTATCCACCTCCATCAAATGAAGTACAATTAATTCAATTCGTATTTTATAAGACCACACCAACCATGCAGATTCATAATACATTGACAAGTCATTAAGGCATTTTGATTCCTAGTAAGATTACTCTTAGAGATAGATACCACATACATAAATGAATCCAATGAATGAATCAAGTAGTTGAACATAAAAAGATGTGGGTGAGGATGATGAGGAAAACTGCAGAATGAATGAATGGACGTGTTGGATGAATGAAGGAATGAATGAATCGCAAAGTTTTTACACATTCCTTGACGTATTCAAATTCAGTGTAGTAAATAGTTGGTTGTTATTTAAAAAAAGTGGCTAGAAAAATCTTGAAGTTGATGATGCTTCACTGAGTCAGGAGGATGATGGAAGACGGCAATATATAATGTGTAAGAGGAATTGGTAACAAGTTGGTAAATTGTGGATGGTGGGCTTGTCAGCCACCTGGATAATGGCGAATAATAGTTGGAATAACAAGATGAAATCCTTCAGGAGGAATGAAAAGTGGCAAAAAATACCGAGTCAGCCTTGTTTGACCAAATCTTAGTCATAAATAATTGGTATTCTTTTCTTTCCATCCCCTATTTATTGTAACTGGACTACGTCAGTTGTTCCACTCAGCCATATGTATAAGTATTGGAATTATGTATATTGCTAGCCCAGCATCAGTGTTTTAAACAATTTTTTTAAATGTTGCAGGTTTTGGAAATTGATCCATTTTGG
>JAAXNX010001662.1:0-16762 GCA_036491905.1 Folsomia manolachei | reverse complement strand
CGGTGTTTTATAACTTACCCGGCTTGTGCCTTTCTTTGCTTTACTGACCTGGTACGTTTTATATCTCTGCTTCTTCCTTCGACCAATACGCTATGTAAACTTATCGTGGTTATCGGAATGCAGGTTTCTTACAAGCACTAATATATTTACACTTGAGTGCAAGAAAGAATATGAAATCATTGCGGAAACGAATGAGCCCACGGGAGATATATTTGTTCAAAACCACGCCCACATTATATTTTATTTGCAGCAGATACAAAACAGTGGAATTCGCAGGACATAAGTCAACGTCTAAAAGCAATACAAAAACAGCGTTTGGCTCTACAAAAAATCTTCCGAGGAGGCAGGGAAAAAGCTGTGACGAAAATGATTTTCTTCAGTTTTACTTTTTAGGTTTCGGATGCCGCTGGTCCTTGAGTGGCATGAATATATGGAGTGGTAGGAGTCGTGGTAGTTTGTATCTTTGAGTCTTTCCTCTCTTCACAGAATTCTGTATATCTGTCGCCTTCCTCCTCCGCCGCGTCCTTTTCCTCTTTCTTTCCTCTCAGCTTCTGTGTTTGGAATGGAAGCTCTTAAATCGTGTCTTGCTCCATTGAACCGTAACAAAATAAATTTACATTAATATCTGTCAGAAATTTCGAGCGAGAATTTTGTCACTTATTAGTTTTTCTTCGGAGGTCATTCAACAAACTTTATGAAGTATGAACGTCCCATTGTTATTCTGATAGAACCGAGTCCCACAGAAGCTAAGTCTCCACTCCCACTACAACTTCTTTCTCTTCCAAGTTTTCTTTTCTTGTGCCAACTGCCACGCCATTTAAGCCACAATCCACGTCCACAACCCAGTCTGAAATGACATAGTAACCAACAACATACTTTATCCACATCTACGTAAAGTTTACTTTCTTCTGCAATCGGTCGTTTGCTTTCACTTTCACTACCTCATTGCTTCGTAGCCTGTGAATATTGGGAATGAATGTGGGTAGAAGAATGTGTAATACAAATAAATTTTGATCTCGATCGCAGTATGCAAAATTTTAGTGTCCTTTCTTGTCCTGCATTTGTCAAAGTAATCATCTTTATGTTCACGCAATTATGTTACATAACAAGATACTGGAACGGTTTGGTTGTGAACGTCTGCACTCCAAATTACCAGTGAAATCAGGACAGAAATGTTTGTGGGAGACATGGATTGCATCTTGGATTTTCAATTCTTTCCAAGTTGGAAATTCCAACATTCAGCATTACACAACTTGTGTCGTGTTGTCTCCTTTTGCTGCAAGATGAGTTGGCTTTGTGCTCCGTATTTCCGTTTTCCACTTCTATTGCATTCTATTTGTTGCTTTCTTATTTGCTGTATAGTTTCTTGACATGTCTGTACTTTTGGTAAGGTTGACAACGTACTTGCTTTAGCTTCAGGTTGTTGATGATGGTTTTCCAAGTACGGAGACAGAAGAGACCAGGAACAATGCTGTGGTCTTGAAGAAACGTTCTACAAACCAGCGCATAGCGTTGGACGTGATTTCCTGCTTTGAAGTTAAAATGTTCATTCGTTCTCTACACTTTCTTCTTGCTCTACTTCTACAAATTCCCATCAAATAACTGTAAACTTGGACAATGCTATCAACCATAGTTTCCTTTTGACTTTGTTTTCACGGCCCTTTGAAAAGCAGTGGGTCGAATATGAAATACAGTAGAATGCTGCGATCCAATGGTTACTGAAAGAAGTGGGAGGTCTGAAGTACATTTATTCCTCCATCAAATATTTGTGCTCGAAAAGATTAATTTGGGAACGAAAATGTCAATATGAATGAGTTTATTTAGGCATTGTCACTTTAAATTTTCTATAATGAAAAGAAAACTAATTTAAACTTCGGCGATTAATATTTTAAAGATGCGCATTTCGATACCGCCATTCCCCTTTAAAAACCAATGACATCACTGAAAGTTTTGCACTGACAGACTTGAATTTTGAAAAATTTTGCGTTAAAACTTCAGAAACAAAAAATTCGGATTTAATTAATTTGACTTCATAAATTTTATGGTACTGCAAATTATTAGCAAACGTGGAACCAAGTTTTCCTGGAGAACTAGCATTTTTAAACAAAAAATTTGGGAATCTACAGAAGTTCATTCTCGACAGGGTTTATAGATTTTATGCTAAATGCGACAATTTTCAAACCTTCCAGTACGACAAGTGCCCCGATTACCAAATTAATTTCCTAACCTCCCACATCAGTTCCGTAGTTTTTTCCGTTTGTCATTTCAAGCTTTATCATAGACTGGCTTCCTTACTTTGTTTAAGTAACAAAGCCTCTCGATCTTTTCTTCATTTGAAATTACTGATGTTTCAATTTGCTCTCCAAATCCTTTCNCAAATTAATTTCCTAACCTCCCACATCAGTTCCGTAGTTTTTTCCGTTTGTCATTTCAAGCTTTATCATAGACTGGCTTCCTTACTTTGTTTAAGTAACAAAGCCTCTCGATCTTTTCTTCATTTGAAATTACTGATGTTTCAATTTGCTCTCCAAATCCTTTCGAATTTGTGTACACACTTGTTAACTTTTATTTCATTCCTCAACTCGACTGTACTTCACATTCTTCAAAAAACTCAACTTGCCCACTTTCCTCCTTTCCACAATCATCTAAAAGAAAAAGGAAATAGAAATAGTAGAAACGTGGAAAAGAAAATTTCTCCACTTGTGTGTAAAAACAATGACAAATAACCTTGAGCCAGCATCTTTCACTTTCGCCCCTTTGCAAGTTTTTTGTGCTTTCTATAATTTCTCCACTTGTGTAAAAACAATGACAAATAACCTTGAGCCAGCATCTTTCACTTTCGCCCCTTTGCAAGTTTTTTGTGCTTTCTAGATCCACCAACCCCTCTCCGTGACCATATACATACTGCCTATGTGTGTTCTAACTCCGCTTCCAGTCGTCAAGAAGCGTAATGGATTTTACTCGTTTAAAACAGACTTCATGCACTTAGTTGTTAAGACCACAGGAATGGTAAAATAAAAGTGATGTTTCATCATGTGGAGCATTAGTGGGGCTATGAAGGTTTTTTTGCAAAGTAGAAAGAAGCCAGGAACAAAACAGAAGAAAGCTTCTTCAAATACTCCTCCAGACCAGATGAATTGTTGGTGGTGTACTTTCCATTTCCTTAGGCGGTTGTAGGATGAACAATAATTGTTAATTGTTAAGTGGACGTGGCTTCATGATAAAAAGATGATAAAGGTCTCAAACCTTTTTCAAACTAACACAAAATCACATACATTATACCAGAGAAAAAAAGGAAGATGTCGTATGGTTGTGTAAACCTTGCCGACTTCGTTTTTCTGATGAGCTTTGCATTGTACTCATGGGTTGGGATTCATATGAATGCATAGAAAGAAAACAATGGGAAAATAATGGAATGGGAACAAAGCAAAAAAAAAAGAATTAACTCAACCCAACTAAATAACTTTGCGGCTAAGTAAGTATGTCTGAATAAGTACCAGACTTTTAAAAAACTTCGTCTTTGCTTTCTCAATTAAAATTCGTTCCTTTTTATGGAAATGGAGCAGACTCTCTGCAGACATTTTCTCAAACGACATCACTTCTTAGTAAATGTTTTCATTTATATTCTGAGTGAAATGGATTTTTTCTTTTGTGTAGGCTCACTCATCCACAAGTTAGATTTATATTAGAGTGGTTCATATGCACTTTTTATGTTGACGAACTAAATAAAACAAAGCTACGGAAAAATATGATTTTAAATATACTCAAGGAAGCATTTGTAGTCGAACTTTTTAAATAATCCAACAAGGATATTTGTAATTAGATAAAATAGAGACTGAAAGCATACTTAATTTTCTATAGTTCGTTTTTAGAATAATACTTCGAGTTGATCTTGAATAATCCATGTCGCGGTTAGTTTTAATATGGATAATTGCAACGGTGAATTAATTAGACTTACGTGATGATGAATAAAGTTAAAAATACATGACAATTGAAGCTCTGACATTATTACATTACTTGCAAGTAAAGTAGTACATGTTGGGAGAAACGGCTTTAGTACGGTATTATACCATTGGGACGAATGCTAACCACAAGCAAAAAAAATGGGTTTCATTTTCAATTGCCGTTTTTGAAAAAGTTACAATTTATAAAAGCAAAAAATATCGCCTCTAAATAACATTATTGTGCAACATATTTTCCTCCTACACTTATGGCCACTCAAATTTCAATGGGTACCATTAGCAAATAATGGTTCTCGCTTCTATTATTTACTTCAAATACCAGGTTCTACGATATCAAAATATTTGAAATCTCTGTTACAGCTCAACACTACGTGAGAATGTTATATTTGTACATTTTGAAATGTATTTCTCAGACATCCTATAGATTGAAGTTGCCGTTTTGTGACATAAGGAAGCTTCAAAGCAGCTACACAATGAATGAGATTCAACAATCTTTTTTTTAAATCCCAACATATCTTTCAAACTTTTTCATTTTCATGAAACTTTTACTTTGTAAAAATGCAAGTTCCCTCCCGACAAGGGAAGGCGGAGTAGTTCAATCAAAAGATGGTAGAAAATTCCAATTAGCTGCCTCATTTATCTTTTCTAGTTGGTTTAATTAACGAGAAAAAGTTTGAACCTTCGTCGCACCCCAAGCAAACCATAAGGCCAAATCAATGCTAACCCTAGAGTTATTGGTTTGGTTCCTATCAATCAAACTCTGCTTGACTATAACTTGCACTTTCTAAATGAAAAAATGAGCACAATAAAAGTTTGGAATGGGTGAAACTTGCTTACTTAAGAAACTAATTAACAACTGACAACTTGTGTAAAAAACCTTTCAACTGATCATGAATCACTGTCTAGCATCCCACTTGCTAAATAAAAAGAAGAAAGGGAAGAATGAAAATTTCTATAAAATCGTTGAAACTTTTTATCTATTTTTAATCTTTTAAAAGTTACTCAAACGGATAATGTTAAGCCTTCTTCAATCTCTGATAGCTCTGGACTTTTTTGTTAAATTTTGAACCTCCTACCTTTGCCGTGAACCCAACCCATGGTAGGTGGTACAGGCAGAAAGAGGAGAATAGAAGATGAAGTTAATCCGATTATTTCTTTCCCCATTGTTTAAATCATATTACGAATGGATCAAGTGATATATAGCACAGTACTCATATTCTGCAAATTCTGCCACTGTTCACTTTCTTTCGAGTGCTCAGTTTTAATCACTTTCACAATCTTTTCTTTTTGCTACATACTTTTGAACCTTTTCCCGAATACTGGATGGAATTTAGTGCAACCTTTGAATTTATAAATTTGCATGGCCAAGACAAAGTAGGAAATTATAGCCATCTTATCTTCCATTGAATCAGTAGGTGGCTAGAGAGGCACTTTTCAGTTTTCTTGCAGACTCTTTCCTTTCTCGTGATTGATTTATTAATAGGAATTAGTAAAGTTGAAAAAGTAAGTAGTTTGTACTTTGTCCGCATTTTAGACCATCGATAAAAAGAATTGTTTTAAAAGTTTTAAATTGGATTGCTTGCTAAAAAATTGATGGGCTTTTAAGTCTTTTTCCCGTTCAAGAGATGAAGGGCATGGAGTTTTTTGTTTTAAAAGACTAGACGAGCTTATTGTGGATTGAGATTGAAGTTGATGGTCTAAGTGATTGAGTTATGGGCTAATGGCTGGAAATAATTTTATCTCCACTGATATTGTTTTATTCAACAATGAATAAAAACAAAAGAGTTCAACATCACTTTCGGACTAATGACACATTGTTTAACTTATTTGCCGATTCTTGAAATTATACTCTCGTGTAATACTCAGGTAGTGAGACATTTCGCCAACCTTTTTTGGATTTTTGAAGAATTTTGTTTATCCAACAAGGAACCCAATTATATTCCAAATGTGATCATTACATTGTTGACTTGGGATTTGTTGCTTATTTACGCATGGAGAGTTCAAAATAATGACGACGTTATGCTCCACTCATCTGAAAAATTAGGGATTTAATGAATCACATAAGCATCGCGAACAAGCGATAGAGGTGGGGAACTGCTCCTTATTTCGGATATTATACTTGGATTGGATTTTTTTTCTAATGCGGAGAAGCATTTTCAAAGTAAATCAACCTCTTGATGCTTTTGACGGATGATGATTGACGAGTTTATTACTCACATCAAGCAGGAGCAGCACTATGTCTATGTGTCATATGCCGGAGAATGTGATCTCCAAAAACCTCTCAGTTATTATAAACCTTTCCATCATGACAAAAGTTCACCACGTTTGTCCTTTTTTCATACAAACTGGGTTCGTCATTTTGAATCAGTAGCCGTAACATTACTGTTGCACCAATAAATTAAATTTTCCAGCTAAGCCTAATCATCAAAGTCTACCTGAAAACGAGTTCCAATTTTTTAATTGATTTATTAAAAAATAAGATTTGTTTGCGTTGTTATTGTTTTCAGGCGAAAGCAGTTCAATTTGTCCTGAACAAAACAGAACTGGAATTGACATTTTCGTTGACACATACCTCAATCCTCCAAAAACCAGTCATGTCACCATTTACGAAAAAAAACAAAAAATACGTAGCGTCGCAGAATTTCTATTTGCCTTTCAAAACAACTATTAAATAAAGCATGCAATGAACTCGCAGCAATCCAATATTGAAGACTCGTATTTGTAAAATAATGACACATTTGGTAACACATAGGTTTTACAAATGCAAGGTGAAAGTTTGCAAGATTTGGGAGAAAGCCCATGGCTAAAACAGTCGACAACTGTGAGATGGCGCAAACGACTAACTTTCTTTCTCTCGCTTTCTGGTTACTTCGCCTTGACTTATCTATATCACCAATTTAAAGCCACAGTGAACTTTCTTTTCATGAATCAAACCTTAAATCATTTTTATTTTCAGTGGCATTTTTGTCATATTGAAAATTAACCAATAATTTAAAAGTGGGTTAATAATTTGAATGCAAGTTCGTATATAATTCGGAATCAGTTGCAGAAAAGACAAATTGGGTATATCTGCACATGAACAATTCACATATTTTAGAAATTGTTAATTTGTTTATTGAAACTTTAAAAGAAAATGACATTTTTTGCGATTGACAAGAAATCAAATAACAAGTCAATTGGTCGAGGTCGGGTCACCCATTAGAAGCACGTAGCATCCCCCTTGTTCTTCCTTCTTATAAATTGGCTTCACTAGCTGAACTGAAGATGAAAGGATACCGATTCCGTTGTGTTTTCTCATTGCATGGTGAAAGTATCATCTTTCGTATTGTGACCAACTCAACTTCTCCGTTGTATTAGCGTGGGTTTCGTTCGTGGCGAACTTTTTCTTATGGAGTTGTTAGTTGTGCCAAAAGTTGGTCTGATATCAGCCGACCGACATCATGCACCGCTGCCAACTAAGCTGACTGTTTTCCTGGATGTCAATTACTTACTGGGGAGAAAGAGGAAGAATCGAAATTTGATCTCTCGTATTTGTATCATCTCATCTCACCTCACTTCACCTCTGCCTCACGTATAAGATTAGGAATGGAAACGTGACCCTTCCGCGTCCATCTTCCAGAAAATCAAGATCAACTAACACAACACAAAACAACAACGGCTTTATTCCGTCTGCTACTCTGTTGCACTCAATTCACCAAGTTCGATGGTTCGTGTTATTGGTTGGCACGGGTAAAAAGAAGTAGGCGACTCTGTGATGCTGGAACAATACGTTTTGCTTTAAATGCTCAAATGTAAAAACCAAAATTATAATTCTGTTGCTTAATTGACAATATTACATTAGTATTAAAACATTTTTGGACGACATTAACAAAACGACTTTTAATTTTTAAAAACGTGAACTTCTCTGGGTACAATTAAAATTTGCACCTCGTTAAAATATTAAAGAGATCGTGTACATATACCACATATCTTGTATAGTTTAAAACTAATATAAGCTGACCATCTACAAACAAACAAAAGCAGTTTCATGATCACATTCCATTACACATCCACGGTTCATTTTTAAATGTATTCATGCTTATCACTCCAATATTTTTTTCTTAGCCCCATATGTTCATGCAGAATTCTCGAAAATAAAATAAAAGGGAAAGCATGGAAGTGAAAGCTTCTGCTTATAAAATAGTACGCGTAAATCGCATGTGGAATTATACAAAATTCTATAATTCCTGACAACGGCCCGGACCATTGAGTTGGTGTAGAGTATCAACAAAATAAACCAAGCAGGACAATTCAAACTTCAAATCCGATCTGGACAAACATCCCATCTCATCTCTCACACTCACAATAGGACAGTAGCACTGGTTTCATTGTGGCGTTGGATTTGGTGTGTGGTGGGTGCTACAGCGTGCATTGTCCTCGTGGTTTTTGTGGCTGGTGGCCCGATATCCAACCATTGCCACCACCAGTGCCGTCTCATTATGAATTCAATCCTCGTATTTACACTCGACTCGACCGTGGCGTAGTTTAGGACTACGTCGACTGTAGTACCAGTTGCTATGAATGACACTCAGTCCTTGGTAAAGTGAAGATATCAGCCATCCACCCTTGAATGTGAATGAATGTGCTTGGTTTGATGGATAGATATACTCTGCACTATAATAATCTGCTTTACTTCTTGTAGCTGCCATGGATTGGATTCGGATTTAGATTCACTCTGTTTGTTCTACTTCGGAATCGGTTTTCCTTCAACTCAACTTCCATCCACCAACCAACCAACCGTTTGGTATGGACATGGGCACGATGTTTTATTTGGTTTTGAATTGTAATTTGATTCTTTTGGTGGTAGCTTATTTCCGTTTGTTTGTTGTTGCTTTCTTTTCCTTTCTTCTTTCTGGTACAATGCATTACCCTGGCTGGTGGCGGATGTCATTCTGAACTTGAAGTTTGTTGTTGTTGAGACGGAGAAAGCGAAATCAAGGAAGTTTTGCTTTTAGTTTGAGTTTGTCCATTATTTTTGATACAACAAGGCCTTGTTAATGTTAGCAGTACTTTGTGTAAAATTTGATATTGCTGTTTGACATTTCAACGTGGTATTATATTCTAGAGTGAATAATCAGCGTAATTGGGACGAAAATTGATAGACAGAATTGGGATGACATGATATCAGTATTTATGAAATGCGTAAAATAATACGCTCTCCCGCTATGATTATGATTAAGTCCCAAAGCTCCAAGGCTGGTTAAGAATTTGAAATTATATTACACGCCCACGCTTAAAATTAGCATTGTTATTTTGTGAAATGCTGTTTTGGTTTCAGATTTACATTATCCTCTGTTTGTCTGCCTTTCACTGTCTCATCCTAAACCGGTTGGAATATTATAAATAGGAAGAGAGACAATGAAGGAGCAAATATAATTCTCAAGTTGAAGGTGAAGTGCGTAAATTCGTAATTTGTTTTTGGTTTGATTTGTTTTGCTTGGGACTTGGGGAATAAAAGAGGTCTAATAATACATAGTAATAAGGTTGGGAAACATTGAGATGTCGTAGAATATGCGTATTATTTACACAACGTAGCCAACCGTGGCGGTTTGTTCTGCTCTTACCTTTTCAGAGCAAGGCTTTCTCCAAGTTATATACTGAATACACATACTTTACTATTTCATTCCGATAAGAAAATGAGGAAGAAAGACTCCGTATAACGAGACAAGGGTGTGTGATCCTTATGCTGTGGTGCAGTACCTTATTCTATGGTGTGATGTATATACAAATATATTTAGGTTAACTGGAGCAAGTAAAGTATCAGTCGTATTTACGGACTAGAATTTGTGGGGTCCGTGTATCAACGTCTGTTCCACCTGTCCTTTGCCATGCTTATACTTTGTCACCTTGACAGGTCAAAAAAGGACGTAATAAACATTTAATGCATAAGTTGGATGGGTGGCAGTGGTTGTGTGGGTTGTGGGCTATGGTGCGGTAAATCATTATCATGGTAGAAACATTTCCAACAATCAGGAATGTATAGGTAGGGAAACAATTAAATATTTAAATAGGGTTTACCACTAATAAATTATCCCGTCTCTTTAAGGCGAAACATTTCCCCAAAACGAATGGAAACGTATGATGAACATTTATAAAGGGGAAGGAACTCAGTTAAATAAAATTTAACTCTAGTTAAGCATTTTCATGGTCCCATTCACATTGTATGCATTCAAGTCACCATTATAATAAACTTATAAATCTTAGGCCTATTTTATATGAAGGACAAAATCACAAAGTTATGTTTATCGTGGTGAAGCGTGTATGCATATTGATTGCACTCAACATCACATATCTCAATTACTTTATTGCCCTCATGCAGCTTATTTTAATAAAAATGTTCGCACAACTCAACTCCACATCACAACAAACCACTTTCCTAAGATAAGCTCCTAATTTGACACACTTTAAGATTTAACAGTCTGTTTACACTGGAGGAAATCAGCATTTAGCTCTAATCGGCTTGTACCATATCACCTGACAGAGATATATGGAAAGTACATTAACCGAAATGCATTTTTACTGGAACAAGAGTAAGAAACCATTCAATTTATGAACTGCACATGAAACAAAACAGTGGGAAATAACGCGATTTTTTACTGGAACAAGAGTAAGAAACCATTCAATTTATGGACTGCACATGAAACAAAACAGTGGGAAATAACGCGATTTGTTGGTATGGTCATAAAGCACCCACCTAAGCTCCATCCGAGAAACCCACAATAAAGATGGAAGACGTCAAATTGTTGTACCAAACAGGTTTATGGTAATAATAAAAAGAGTTTTGGAACATGCCATGTAGCTATTGCATTGGTTGTGTTTGCTTGCTTTTTCTCAACGGCTTGAGATTAAGAGTGAGCAAAATCTGCTCTGCTTATCACATTATTACACCTGGATTTCTGATTTGAATCCAGATAGCTCTCATTTATTTCACGTCAAAAATGACCCTTAGCCACTACAGTTTACCTGCTGCTTAATGGTGGCTTTGCATAAATCGACAGAGTCAGGTGTTTGCCATAATCAAGCATTAATCCATTTTTTTGTTGGCAAGCATAATGCTTTTCTACTTTCTCCGTCGGTACATACTTACTAGTAAGCACCACAACTACAAGTTAGCCTTCATGAAATGAATTTGAAGCAACCGGCAACCAAACTAATTCGTTGGATAAACTAGTTACGGAGAGTATAGTGCCCGGATTTTCCTTCTTCTGTTTCCCCTGAATAAGTTCGTTATTGGTTTTGGTTTGTGTGACTCCATCCAACTCGCTCGACTTTCTCCATCAGAGTAATTATTGCGTGTGGCGGATCAGACTGACTGTGTTTCGCACGAACACCCAGTAAATCATGATCATGAGCTGCTGCAAGCATTAAGCCAAAGCTTATTTATTTTCTGGGCAAGTATTTCCATTTAATCGCATTAATGCATGCATTCCTTGTCACTTGCAATCGTTTGAATATCAAGTGAATGGCTGGATTGGGACTTTTGTGGTTAATGGAAAGTCTGACTGAGTGAGAGAACTCGTACTTGGTTCTCTTACTTCAACTCACCTTTAGTTGGCTTTGGTAATCTTTGGGGCGAGGCACTCAATCATTGTGAAGTTAATCACAATTCACTAATTGAGTTAAGCTCCAAATGGCTACATTGCCCTTCATTCTGATAAGAAGGTCGTAATAGGATAGTTCAGTCAGGTGTATGCATGCCAAAAGGATGATGTGACCTTAAAAAATATCCACAATTGGGGTTGAAACTAAAATTTAATTTCGTCTCATTTTGAACTCTGCAAAATATTTTGATACAAAGCTGGCGACATTTCTACACGGGTATCATACGCAGGAATTACTAATATACTATGTATAGAGTTGTAAACCAAAAAGTCAAATAATGAAGTTAATGAACACTCAAGTTACAAAATCTATATTTGACTACCCTCCACACAACTAGTTCATTCGAATTGAAAATTGTTGTTTGTATTCAATACCAAACAAATGCCGCATTTTGCTTAATCCGCTCATTTTCCGTGCACACAAATCAAGGTAAATGTAAAAGTTGAATAGTTTCCTTGTATCCGTTGCCCCTTTGAATGACATCAAAGGTTTTTAAGATCATTAGCCTTGGCTTGCATCGTTGGAATCTAGAATATTATTATACACGACTGGATGATGAGGATGAAAACCAAATTCAAAAGATCAAACTGAGTATTTGCCTTGCGTTTGTGTACGAATCCAACAAAATATATAGTTGTCATATTTGGGTTTGGGTTGTGTTGTGTTTATGGAGGAGTCCAACCACATCTAACGCCATGTGGTGCCAAAACATGGCAGACTTAGCCGAGAAGTCAAGTTAATAATCAACTTGTTTGTTTGTGAAAAGACCCAATTTTGATTTTCAGAGAGAGAAAATAAATTAAATATTTTCTCAATTTTCTTTATCCCAATAAATGTCAGTTTGCCAACATTCAATTTTACAATAAGGCTAGCAACAAATTGGCATGTACCATATGTATTATAACATGGTTTGATGGCCAAGTTATATTTACAACTCCTTAACGAGCTTGCCATTTACTAAAATTACATTGACGCTTTGATGTTTACCAGTTCGTTAATTTTTGCTAGTTTACATAATAAATTATCCTCTTCAACATCCCAAAACAAATTCAAGTTTTAGATAATTAATGGCAGTAAATTGTTAAAATCGCACGAAATCCAGCATTGAAACGATTCGTTTATATGTATGTCCGTTCGCAGGACAAATTTGAGTGATCTGAGGCGTATTGATGCGAAAAACTTACTAATGAGCATACTAATAATTTAATAAAAAACTAATTAAGTTACGTTGATTAGGAATGGGAAATTAAGACTAAATTCACACCTCAATCAGCAGTTGATTTTAGATAACATTTATCTGGGCACTGTAGAATTTCAGTTGGTACGACTTCAAATTTTCCAGTATGTGTCTTATATCATTGGGAGAAAGTAATAGTTTAACAAAAATTATTTTAGGAGAAATTTCACTTTGAAATTATGTTGCTGAGGTTATTAGTTTTCAATACAGTCTTATAAAAGCTTGGAAGTTAGTAGGTGCGGAATTTATGACGAGTAAATACGAATCCTTTCACGTCCACAAAATATAATTGAATGTTGACCCCAAATCCTTCGTTTGAGAAGCAATGGATAAGTTGTGTAAGGCTTTTTATCATTGATTCCAGATTGTTATTTATTAGCCCTTAAGAAAAGAGCTATTAGAAGCCAGTGTAATTTGCAATTCAAATTGTAAAAGACCCTCTCCACAATGGGCCTTGAACGAAATGCCTTTTAGTCAAATTGAAATGTGTGGCAGTTACAATTTGCATATTTTTATTTAACAAACCACTCAAAATAGCGTTTAAATCAGTCACTGCGAAATAGTTGTGTGATTTGAATGAATTACGTTCATGCATCTTGGAGTCTGTCTACTACTTGCCTTCGGAAATTGAGACTTCACTGCGGTTTCTATTTTTATGTATTTGTATTTCCACTTGAGCCCAGAATTGAAATGCGGACATAGATTTTGCATTTATTTTATTTAGTAATTCAGTCACATGGCCCACTTACTTTACTTAATGTGAGTGAGTAAGTGCTGAAATTGAAAAGCTGTATTGGCTCTGCACTTGCCTTCATTTGTTTTGATAGACATCCATCTCATCACATTGTTTGTTTGTCGGGAAGAGGAAGAAAGCCATCGAATTCAAAAGTATCGGCTGTTTGGGTGAAACGTCTTGGTTTTGTTTTCCATCGTTTGAACTCTCAACAAGGTCTCTTCAACTCAAATCGAAGTCTGAATGATGAAAAGGACGGAATGATGCCTAGCTCAGCCATGCAGGAGATACAGTAGTGTGAGTGGATCCTTGAAATAACCAAATGGGAATTGCTCCTTGTTGGTTACGAGGAGGAGACTCATAAATCTCAACTTTGTGTTCTTTCTATTTCTTCCTTTCGTCCATTACATATTACATTTGACTATGCTCAATCTGCCCTTTATATTTTCTCCCAGCAACCACCCGGGCACAGTCTGGAAGCTCTTCTTGTTTGCCGTCGAGGTCGAGAAATGTATTGGGCGGAAGAGGTTGCTAAGTTTTGCTGCCTGGTTAGGTGGTGAAGTGGATACGGCAACCCAACCAAAAGGAAAAGGCGACGGAATAAACTTTTCCTATTGTATTGCATTGTATTGAATGTATTATAAACATGAAATGAAATTTGGTTGACTCACTTTACTATTTTCCAAAGATTCGGATACAAAAGTATTCAAGTAATAACATATTTATACTGCTTTCTCTCCCAAAGCTTGCACTGGTTTTAGAAATTGTATCATACCGATAATATTTTTTTGGTAGAATTGAAATGGATGCACTTCATACCTCCATCCATAGCCATATTATTACCAACTTGTAGAAATAAGAATACAGATGCATGAATGAGAGTGAAAGAGACATATGAGATGACAACGTTATTTTTATAGGTAAAGTAAAAAAACAGACTTGGAAATTTTGTGAAAGTGGTGCGTTGTGGATGTCAATCCTTGGACCTGATTTTCCCCATGCCCATTTTCCTTTTACTTCAGAGAGTCAAACTACAAACTGCTATCGCCATTTCCGAAATAGTTCTATTCGATTTAGCTCCATACATTTTAGTGAAGTGGGTTGTGTTGTTGCTGTTAACAGTCTCAACTCAGTCAAATAAATAGGTTGTACTAGAATATAACTTCAGTAAGGCTACGCTATATTTGTAGGTACAGTAAAACGTAAAAGCTGCTGCTTTCCTTGAAACGATTGGGTTGTTTGGGTTAAGATTGATACGAGCACTTTCTCCAGCTGTGGCAGACGGGAACAATGAATGTTGTTTTCTGCAATAGAACCTGTGAACATGAATGAAAGGCAGATTCATACAGTTTCCCCGTGACAATTTCTGAAGGAGGAAAGCATGAAGAGCTTTCACTCCAAATTCAGATCGGGAAAAGGGCGTGGCAGGGCAAAATTCAGAACAAATTCCGAGAATTTGTAACAGTTTATTGTTTCCAAAGTTGGAACCCACATCCACATCATTGCACAGCAGAATCATTGTATTGCAAAACATTGAACATGGGAGGAGGAGGTATTTTGAGTTTAGTTGAAACTTGAAAGGTTGGCTTAATTTTCTCATCTAAAACTTTGCCTTGGCTTGGCTTGTCTCTGGTTCGACTTTTGTGTAAGATTTTCTTGTCAATGCCTAATTACTTTTTCGCTCGCTTTTTCAATTTCCTGTTGTATCCAAGTTTTTTGTACCAAACCAAACCAAGTATGAAAGTCAAGTTACCGGATTTCAACCAAGTTATTTCCTTGTCTGTTCATGTTCCGACGATCAGATCATTATTTCTACGGACTGTTTTCACTTAGGCTTCACCAACCAGGCAACCAATAAGATCTATTTCTATATGCGTATGTACAAAAGGGTGGGCAGCGGGTTCTGGCCAAGATAAAATTACCTGCTAATTTGTCAATTTGCGCTTGTGAATCTTGGAAACCGATTCAATGTGAAGCCCTTTAGTTTGCCGTACTAACCTCATTCTTCGTTTCCAGGATTTTATGACGTTTGACACCATAATTTGAGGGATTTTGTTCCATTCGTCATTTAAGACTTTCCACAGCCCGTTAATTGTAGTTACTTTGCGTTTGAAAAGACGCTGCTTTAAATATCCAAATCCAAAAAAGTCCATGGGACTGAGATCAGGGGACTTGACAGGTATATGGGAGTTAGGCATGATGGTTATTCCGAGTCTTGACTTCAAGTCGGCTGCGTACGCTGCTGTTTTCCGGGAGGTGTGAGAGGACGCTTGGTCATGATGCACCACCACCTTTGACGCCTCGCTACCGTACAAGTCCAGAACTTCTTTTTCCAACCAAGGTTTTAAAACTTTGCCTATGTAGTAGTCAGAGTTGATTTTCACTTTTGGAGGAACTTTGTGAAGGGATAAGAGTCCTTTTCCAGTGATTCCTCCAACCACCATGATCTTCTCAGGGAAGCCTTCCTGGCGTAAGACATTCCAGTTTGAGGGCACTGGATCTCCTTTCTTCCGGTAACAAATTTTTCGTTTTCCGTTGCAATTGGTGAGGTAAAACCAGGCCTCATCAATTGTGACCATAAATTTGGATTTAGGTCCGGATAAATATTTTTCATAGACTTTTCTAGCGGTCGTCTTACGATTTGCTACGTGGCTGGGTTTCAGTCCGTGAACTTTGCACTTTTTACGAGTCACGAATTTCAAATCTCTATGAATGATACGTCCTATTGACCTCCGACTACACTTGAACTTTTTAGCAAGTTCATTTTGAGTGGGAGGATTTTCCTTCTTGATAAGATCCGCGACTTTCTTAATTGTGGCACTCGCGCGAATTGTGGGTGTCGACTTTCGAGGTGGTGGCTTGACCCCAGTTTGGGCACAGTCACGGAAAATGTACTTGTTTTTAAGAATGTTGGCGATTGTGGATTTGCTCACCACAAAACCGTTCGATTTGCACTTATCGACAATGGTTCTAGACGACAGTTTCTCTTTGGAAAACGCCCTCACTAGTGCTTCACACTCGGGGGGGATTATCTTGGGCATTTTTCAAACTTTTGAAAAAACCAGAAAAGACTTTCTTGGAAAACTATTCTATTTTGTGTTTATCTAAAATTCAATGTGAATCTTTGCGCGCTGTGTCAGTTATCGCAATTTTTACCTTGGCCAGAACCCGCTGCCCATCCCTCTGTAG
>JAAXNX010001661.1:0-16766 GCA_036491905.1 Folsomia manolachei | reverse complement strand
CCTCCAACCAATATTTGTTACCGGTTCGTTAAATTTTGTTCAAAATGAATTCTCCAATGGTTATTTATTCAAAATTGTATCTCTCGATTCCTGCCACCAGACCGGAACGGCTTCATATGGGAATTTCTGGGAATTTCACATCAGCCATTTACCAGTTTTGCAACATTTTGTAAATTGAGATCAATTTTGGTTTTTGCTAAACTAAAGGTGACTAAGTATCACCTTTGAATTTTTGGAATTTAGAACTTCTCAAGTTATGTGTTCGAGGAAAGGGGTCACAAAAGTAGAGATAGTGCGAGGTTAGATAGAATTTTCGAGATTCTTTTATGTCGTAGATATCGAAGATAGATAACCATGCATGTAAATGTGCACTCCGATGTACACAAGTGCTGTTGTTTGATAAAGTGTATCTCGCTCTTACATCTTTGCTCTTGTCGTATCGACTTTCTCTCTGAAGCATAGCAAGCCATTTATTTTCTCCATTCCAACCCATCCTCATTCCTTGTAACGTCATCCTGGTTCAAGTGAGCTAAATAATATAGAAATCAGAGTTCGCGGAACCAACTCTGCACACAAAAGTGCGCATTAAATCTCATTATCTCTTACCTCCAAATAGTTTCAGGCAGGAGTCATTTCATGCACAAATACGAATTGCTACTTTTTATTTCATTAAACAAATAAATTTGTATCCATGTTTTGTTTTGATTATTCACTTACTTGGAATGGAGATGATTATCGTCCTCCACTAGTTCTGCTCAGTTTGTTCTTTTAAAAAAATTTTAGTAGTTTTCTTTTGTTTTCATGTTTTTCTTTCTTGTGTTTTAAGGATTACTGGGCTAAGATTGGATACAGTTCGTAAACTGTAAATGTACATGGCACACCAACGTACTCGGTTGAAATGTATTCAATGAGGAACGGATGGAGCTGAAGGGGATTTGATTACAACAGCTCATCTGTAGGATAACATATTGCGTATTTCTACTTTCTAGTCAGTGCATAATGGGTACATACCTCTTCCCAATCTTAAGGGAAAGGGCTTTCCTTGCTGCTTTCTCTCGTTATCCTAGTTCAATAGATTTTGAATGGTTACTTATTTACCTGCATCGGATTAAGTTTTATTTTACTTTTCATACTGATCTGGTCATGCTACATCTTTATACTTTGGCCTGCATGCCTGCAATTTCTGCCTGAGAGCGAGCTTGGTCTTTTAATTAATGTTTGAGCCTCCCCTGTGTCCGACAGAAGTATTTTTATCCCACCCGGTTACATAAACTTATATTAAAAGGTCAATGGTCACTTATTTCCCCAAGTTTATTAATGAGATTTATTTATAAATGTGCTCTTTTCTTTTGATACTACAAAAATGGTTTGGTATTTCTTGGAAATATCGTAATGGAAGGCCAGGAGGTTGGTTATGTTATGTATTTTACTTTATTCCACGTTGCAAGCGGCAGACCAACTCTGAATCCAGTCCTTAGTTCTTACAAATGTTACTTCTTCTTGTGAAAAAGTCGGTCTAATTGTAGACAAGACAGGAAAAAAGTAGTAGAAGATGAAGGAAGATTAAAAGTTGTGCCACCATTCCTTTCCTTGGCCTGTTTTACAACTATGGCAGATGTTAAGACAGCCTTTGGTTGATGCTCCCCCGGACACTCTTGTTTTTCCGAGTTTCTTTAGGAAATTGGGTTGATTTGATGTGGACGTGACTGGTTTATCAGAACAGGATCAATTAGTTCGCACTTTCACTTTCTCCCTCTAGTTCCTCGTTATAGGATGGAATGAGCCGATCTGTCTTGGATGACGGGGAAAGTGGCAATCCTTTGTTTCCTTTCCAGCCCCAGTTGCACTCGAGTTTCGTTCGAAACGTGTGTGGCCAGCTTTTTTGGGTGGGTAGAGAGATTCATCCATCTTGTTTATTTTAACTTGGAACAGATTACTTTGGTGGAATGAATGAAGGCAAGAAAGAGTGATGCGGAAGAAATTAAATAAATGCGCCCAGAATTAGTGCCATGTTGTTGGTTAATTGTTGTTTTTGTTATCAAAGTCCCAGAGGCTGAATGATATAAAATCAGTCCAACCCTGGTTGGTGCTGTTTTTCTCTAGACAAAAGAAGTATGACACATTTTTACTCGAGCAAAAATAAAGAACCATAAAACTTGCATCTGGCATCTAGTTTACGATACGATTTTAGCTTATTGTTTTCTTGTGGTGAAATTTTCCTGCTAGCAAACTCAACATTTCCACCACCGCCCATCTCCTGTTGGAGATTGACACGCCGGTGGCGAAAAATGTACAAGACACAATTGCCAATGATGCCCGGATTCTCGAAAGTGAAATATGCACAGGTTGACATCTTTTGATGTAAAAAGAATAAGGAAAAAAGTGCCGTGTTTTACAGGAAAATATCTCATTCTCCAACTGACTGAAGAGAAAAGAAGAAAGTGAAACTTTGTGTAAATTTCCAGTTTTGGAATATGTGCTGTGATATGAGGCGGCGAAAATGGATATCAATCCATCCCTTCTATTCATGGATCTAGAGAAAAAATAAGAATTCAGAAATCATCAAATGGCAATCCACGTGGAATTCTTTTTTACGATTTTGGAATTCAAATTCCTTCCTTGAATTGAATGATTGGTGATTCGGATTTATTACAATTTTCCCTACCATACACGCTGCAACTCAAGTATCACAGGTAATAAAGGATTATTGCCAGACTACCAGTCAACCCTGCCTTGAATTGAAATCTGAGCAAAGGAAAACAAGTATAAAATCGTAGTAAAACCCGGATTTTACGAGTTGTCCCTTCTCCTGTTCACAGTTATCCACCCGAGGCACAGATTGTTTTTTGATCTGATCTCGTGTCTCCAATTCTGTCTGTCTTCTAACTTATGTGACCAACATGCCCTGCAGACCTTTCTTGAGCAGTGGCAGAGAGAGAGACACCACAAACAACAATTGACCCCACAATTACACCCCGGGTTTACTGTCCTAGCCATCTTGTCCCGTTAAAAGGCAATGGGCTGGAACTCGAGGATTCTGGACTGGAAAAGGAATGCTCTCAGATAAAAATAAACAACTGATTAGTACCCGACAAGTTGATGGTGATGACCCCATCCCCACCCGGGTTAAATGATCCGAATTCTACAATTGGCCTGATTTCTTCGGAATACGAAGCCCGCATAAATACGCTATGTACAATACTGTTTAAGATGTGAATCGTGCCCAGTTAGTTACACACCAACAAGAAATTTTTTTTCAGATACCAAATAAACAAGTTCAAATTAGGGGAACAGTGTTTGTTTTACCCAAATTTTCAAAAACATCATCACGGCTTGCAATGGTGGTTCGGGTGTCTGGTGGTGGTGGCCTTCTTTATCTTTATCCTCCTCTAAGGGACACTCCAGACCCCTTCGACTCCCTCCCTGCCAGACTTCAGACAATTCTGTTGGAACATGGCTGGTTTGGTCGTCATCAAAGTCTATATCGACATCGAATTATTCCGACATTCAAACCACCACCACCAGTCCCGTTTCCACGTCCAGCTCCAGTTGACAAGATTAACGTCATCAAAATTAAGGAGGAGAAACGTTCCTCTCCAAGAAGAGCTGTCTTCTGTCGTCTCGAGCCCCATAATACTAATAGAAATAGTAACCGGAGGAATAATGGCCTTATTCGGAATGGCCTGGTTGCTCAAGATGCGTGCCGAAATAAGAAGTGGCAATAGGGTAGGTTGATTCTAGGAGTTAGATGAATCTGGAGAGATGGATAAAATGTCACAAATATGCGAGAAACACTGGTCATCATTTTATTACAATAATAATTATTAATTTCAATTTAATTTAAAATGCCAACTGGCAATAAATAGAATTCCATTCCAAACTCCAAGAGTTCATTCTGTACATGAGGAAGAAGTTCTTCCGAATAACTATTAGGACACAAAGGAACCGAGGAGGTAGATAAGTTAGGGATTGGCTTTATTACAAAATTTAGCAATTCTCTCCCAGTTGTATGGCCATGATATGATTATTCTGCCACAAAGCCATGACTATGTTGATAAGGAAGAGACCAGCAGAATAGAAAAGAGTGCTGCAGAGATTTAGGACTGCTATAGATAGATGGAATAAAATAAATGTGTGTCACTCCTCTTTTTATTCCATGAAATATTTGCGTTTAGAGATCCCATTGTAATCCTCCTTCTAACTTGGCTTGGCTAGCTCTGCCTGGGCGGACCAGAGGAGGGGAGAAAGTTGAGAGGGAAAGTTGTGAGTGTGAGGGAAACTAGTTCATAAGGTCGGGGTGGCGTATGTACGTGTACTCTGTAGAATAGTTTGTTCCGCAGTATGACTAAGGGAAAGTTACTGGCGGACAATAATGCAAACTAAAGTAAAAGCAAGCTTTCTTTCTCCTACTCAGTCAGTCAGTTGACTGCCTGCCGAGGATACTGCTGCTCACTCAAATGTATTATTATCCTGGTGTTGGGCCAACTCTTGTTTTTTGGCACGCTTTCTTTCTTCCAAAAATATAGAGACCCACCACACACACCGTAGCTAGCTAGCGAGAAGTTCTGTACATGCCATAAATTACCCTCAACTTTATGTTTTGCTTTCTCCAGAATGGCAGTCAGTCAGGGTGGAATAGTTCTATGGATGGGATGGTGTATGGTAGGAAAACCATTTAAGACGATTGGATATTGCAATTTCAATCGTGGAGCAGTTGCGAGGTTAAAGATGTATTGCTGGAATTGCTACATTTTTCATTTTAGGGTGAAACAGACGAGATAGAGTTAGTTAATTAGAAAATGAGGAAAAAAGATAAACAAATGGGTATCTCCCAATTTGTGTCATGATCCATTTCTCCATTCTTCACCCCACAAAACCTCCCTACTGCCACTGAGTGCCTTGTTCCTTCTCTTAGCATTCATTGTGCGACTGTGACCACCCACACCATCATCATCATCGCCACTGTTGCTCGGACCCCGCAAAAGAGCTGGATGACGGCCTTCAAGACGGTCAAAATTCCCATCGTCGTCCCACTGGGCGGAAAGATTCCCCCAGAAACACAACTTCCCGTTTGGCATCCCGCCACCATCTCCAGAACCAATGTGCCTGTCCAAATTCCACCCCCGATCACCACACCTCCCCCAATCCTCACTGTGGGGATGCCGATGGTGGTTGTAACTCCAAACCCCACCCTCTTGGGAATGGAGGGGTCGAACGACTCCTTCTCTCCTCTCCCCCAAACTCACGAGAACGCGTCGTGTGGTGCGACCTTGTCCCCGCGAATGCTAAATGTCGCCAACAGCCTCCCTACCCAGGACGTCATGACACTCTCGCCTCCACGCGACGTCCACCCCAAAAACCTGTCCAAAGACGCCTTCGGGACCGTAGTTTGGACTCCTCCGACTCGACTGAACCTCCAGATCGTGATTGTGATCGCCGCAGTGGTAGTTTCCTCTTCGGTTGGAAACCACGTCGAAACCAGAGTCAGAGTGAGAATGATCTATCCTACTCCGAAACCCCGCTACCTCCACCCCCACCCCCGCCCTCGCTTAAAAGGCGAGTATTTAAAAATAGTAGTTCCTCACCCTCTCCCTATTATGACTGTGACCCTTTCTCCTGTCCTTATGGACCCGCTGAACTGCGCTGCCTCTGTCCACCCACACCCTCGACTTGCTGTGATCCCCACTACTTCACGACCCAGACGACATCCTCCTCCACTCAGTCTGGGAAAGAAAATAGCTCTGGAGCAAGTAAAGCCCCTCAGTTACAAGGGATTCTACGTAATTCTATCAAACGGGAGTCTCCCTCCCTGCGTGGCGAGCAACCTTCCAGTATTACAACGACGTCCACCTCAACATCCACCTCCACTTCGACAGATTGTCCCCCAGGACCCCCACTTCCTCCCGTGCACTCCCTGGAAGGACTTGGGAGACAAAGACACTCAATGCCGTCCGAATTTTATGACTCTTCCTCTTTAGCTTATTGTGGGTGTGACGATTTCTACAGGACACTTCCTCTCCCCAGTGTGAGTGCTGGGGTGGGAGGAGGAGCAGGGCTAGAAGACTACTCCACATATGGAAATGACCTTGGTGGTTGTGGACCATATTTTGATTATGACTACGACCCCAATAACCCAAGCTCAGTTGGGGGTGTAATCACAACAACAAATAGTTCAGGAATGTTCACCACTTTCACGGGTGGTGGTGGTGGCAGTGGGTGTGTCAGTGTCAGTGCTAGTAACACTAGAGCTAATGGTAACTTCTTGAATGACTGTAATAATCTTGGAGATAATCCTCTCACCTATAACGAGGACTATCACTACGATGAATCGACCAGGATGATGGCAATGGGACCTTTAAGTCTTCCTTTAAATTTAAATCGCTCTCCAAGAGGTACTTGAAACAACACTTATGTCCACCATTTATTCAACGAACCTTGTACCAAATGACTTTTAACTTAACCCAGTACTTTCACCCAAGTCAGGGTTCTTTTCCACTTTCTCCGGACCTTGCCTTATTTACTAGGGACAGGATATTACACAGAAGTTTGGCATGACTGTTCCGTTTTATTTTCCGTTTACGGCTCCTGGTTTTACCCCATCCTGCCGTACATAAATTCCATTATTCCATAACATAATATGGATAGGGAGAAATTGGATGAGAAATAAATGGTTTGTAAGTATTTGTGCATGAGAATCTCCAGAGGAATTTGAGAGTATTGGTGTGCAGTAAAGTAGTTCGTTTCGGTTCCAGAACAAAACGGATATTAAAGTTTATAAATTTGGAAAGTTGTTGAAGCTAACTTGACTTTCTCTCCACTACATTTCCACCCCAAGTGTTTCTTGTCAGATATGTATCCAATCCATTGTCCGTTGTCAATTCTGTAGGAAGGACATTGTCACATTGTAAATGTAAACTTGAGCTCAAACTACTTTTCTAAAGTTTACCAAACTTTGGCGAACTTGTCTTTTCCTTGTCGGAGAGAATGTTCATTTCATGTTTGAGTTTAGTGGGAATAAAAAAGAGCAAAGTGCAAAAAGAACGAGGACTTACTTTGTTCCTTCCTTGGGTAGGTACGTGCCGAGAATGGCAAGGGGAATAAGGTGTCGTTTTATTTAGTTGATGGAGTTGAGAGACTTCTCGTTCTTAGTCGGTTTTTGTCACCTTGTTCTCTGCGTTTGTTGAAAATATGGTCGACACGAGATTTCGGGACAGTAACGAGAAAGAAGGCTGCATTGCGTAAGGAGTAAATTGCTTCAAAGGGATAAATGCGTATTGATGGGAGTTGATTCTATTTTATGGACTTTCTCATGATGTTCTAATTTAATTGCTTTCCATCCAACCTCTTTCTAGAGAGGTAATAAGTTTGACACTTGTCAGTAATAAAATCAATCGATTCATGTAGTTTTTGGATGAATGCTATCTATGAAAGTTTACTGAAAAGCTCCTTATTAGCTTCGTTATAATAAAATTGTATCATTGTTTTGCTCGGCAAAATTCTTATTGATAATTAGATAAGAACTTGCTGTTCTTCATTTTGTGCATTGATAACTTGATAAAGAAACAGATGTAGTTCTAATTTAAGCCAGGTTGGCATTGGTGAAAGTCTTCATCCCCGTATCTTTAAGTCTTATGGCAGGGCCAAGGCTTTTCTGAAATACGCTTTCACTTTACTTTCTCCTTCGTCCTCTCCTCTGTCATTTTACTTTCTGGGGATTTAACGGCACATCACCAAAACTTAAATGACAATCAGTTCTCCCATAATTCAATTTATTAGTTGCTCCGTGGTTGGTTGGTGTGGTGGTGTAATATTGTTTTAGACTGGCTAGATGAAAACTGAGGAGCACGTTTCACCCGTAAATAAATTGGCATTTGCTTTCTCTTCCATTTCATTCCAACGCCATCCTTCCAACCATTCCATTATGGGATGAAGTCTCAAATACTAAACTACGTCTGAGTCCAGCCAAGTTGTGCTTCTCGTAATGCAATTTATTTTTACGATTATTGCATTCCAAATCCATTTCCTGTCTTTCTCTGCTTACTATAAACTCGTCAAGGATAAATAAATGCGGAGGTTTGAAAGGGTTTAAAAGGTTCGTCCCCCTTTTACGCAGTGTTACGTAATGTTCCTTGGCCGTCGTAACCTATTTGGAATGAAATAAATAATTAAACTCTCCCATTAAAAATGGGTCTTAAATCCTCCCGTTTATTTCAATATTGCCACCTTTTTATGCCTTTCGGAGCCAGCAATATTTTCGTTTTAATCTTGATTTCCTTGCCGAGATTGAAATAAATGCAGGCAGAATGTAAATATGTGAGGATGTGCAGATACTGGAGAAAATGCTGCGATTTACAGCTAAACCAACGTAACATAACTTGAGAGATATGGAGAAAAGATTTGACAGCTGGATAATAAGTTGGAGAAAGCAAGAAATCCTTTGTAACTTTGAGAAAGACAAAGTTTTAGTTTTGCTTTCTTTGCCAGGTTGGTTGGCTACTGATGGGGAAAGGTGGTTAGTGTAGGACTCACGCACATTTAAGTGAGTTGTACAATAAATTATGGAAACCGTAGCAGACCCTAGAATGGACAAGTATTTTAAGTTTAGCTCCATTTTACGGTAGCCCGTTCATACACGCTACGCACCACACTTTCGCTTGAAATGGTTCAACTTTCTCCGGGGTTGAAGTGGGAGGAGTTAGTGAAAAGGACAATATTTCATTTCGGAAAGAGGAAGACTAATCACTACTCCAGAATGGCACACCATGTATCTTGGACCCTTCCTTCTTCTTTTTCTTTGCGGTCTGTAGAATTTTGTTATCATAAATACAACAACATAACATAATAGCTCCATATACTGGAAAAGTGAAAATAAGCAAAGTGAACTGGATTTAGCTGCAGTTTTGGATTTACCATGAAGGAAGAATAGCTGGAATGCAGCAGAGACTTGAGTTCCTCCCGACTGACACCGCTTTTTTTGCTTTGGTTGCATTCAAAATGAAATGAAAACTTTTTCTTTACTTTCTCCTCGTAACTCCAACTGCTACACTATTTTATTTGTGCTAGTTTCCTAGCTGGCAAAATAATAGCACTGCTAACCAGTGACTGCTGGTATATTAAGTGTCCAATTCCTACGGAGGAGAAACCACTTTCATTTTCACACGCTTCTTTCCCAGTTATTAGCCTTAGCTCCGGAGTTAAGTTAGCTGACACCAACTTTTGATGGATGACGCAAAGTAAGCCAATCCTGTCCTTGGTATAGTTCTACCAATCATCTCATCTGCTGCCTTTATAGCGCCATTTTAACTCCAACAGTTGCAAATCCAACTCCTTCAAACTTCTTTGTCTGTCCGTCTTTGGTTTCCATCCTGTCTGTGGTACTGACCATTCCAGGAGCAGGAACTCGTCCTTAACTAGTCAGCAGAAGTACTTAAAAGAATTTGGGGCAAATGTGTTTTTTACTAAGAAACAAGCCTGGGACCCAGTTGCAGCATCTTGAGAAAAGCAGGAGTTGTCCAGTGTATTATTTTCTTCCTTCTGTGCTCCGTCCTTTTTTATAGGAAAGAAAGTTCAAGAAATGGGAGCTGTTTGGCAGGATGCTGTATTTTGGAGAAACGGGGCAGATGTTATTTTCTGCCCTTGTTTTGTTCGAGAGAATTTCTAGGATATAACCGATGTCCACGACCAACCAAGTTAAATCATTTCCATGCTCAATAGTGATTGGAGATAGTTTCTGCTCAAGGTGAAGATAGTTGAGAGAGAACTGTGAATTGGAATGGGTGTGAAAAAAAGAAAGTTGGATGATTTGCAGGGAGGGAATTAAACCTGACTTTGTTGCTCCATCCATCTATCCATATCACTCACAGCCAATGTTGGGCTGGCTTCGTTTTTCGGGATGCTGCGAGAAGCGATAAAAAACACTCTCACAAAATCTTTTTTGTTTCCTTGAAGGAAGAAATGAGTAATGATGGAAAAGATAAACCACATTTTCAGTGTGCTTCCCGTCACACTGTGTTTCTTGTTTTTTTATAATTCTTGGAAACAAGAAAAGATTGTGTACAATTAGCACTGTTTCTGGTGAATTCGTGTAAGTAATTGTAATTTGAGCTTTGGACTGTTCAATCCAAATTCAGATAAACAAACTGAAGTAGTTTCAAGTTTTTGCTTCTTGTAAAGAAGTTACTTGAGGAGAACAGGTTGGTCTAATCTCACAATTTAAGCAACTCTGGATAGTTTGTGGTAAATAAGTATGGTGGTTAGAGTGCATTTTATGTGTATTTATTCCTGCTTTTCCTTCAAAGTTTGTTTTTAACATCCGGAAGGATTTTGAACATGTACAAATAGAAATTGCATCATTTTACCTTGAACGAATCACTTCCTACCAATAGTTGAATCACATAGTATCGTATTCGCATCATCTCCTATTCTCTTTCAAGTTTGAATCTTTTTCCTTTGAAAAACACAAACTCCATCCATCCTTCCCTAATCTCTGGAGAAGGAGGGATCCACAAGTTTGTTTCAATTGGAAATCGAATCAAATTTGTTTCCATCCTGTTCCACATCTAGTTTTGATTCGGGTTCTTACTACAGTCTCCACCCTACCAAGGTCTTTTGGATGGTGGTAATTGCGCCTTCTTGTTCTTCCCTCCTTGATAAGCATACTCAACAGTCTCGTGAGTTTGTGGAGGTTGTCTTCTTACTCGGTTGAGGATAAAGTAAATGATTATCGTTTAGATTTTGATGCTTAGTAAGTTGAGCCTTCGTTATGGTTGGTGGCTTGTGGTGTTATGTTAGTAGTTGTCATTGATGTGGGTGTAGTGTTGTTACTGTCTCCTACCACTTGGGAGAAAGTGGTCTCCACTTTATTGTCAGGGTTAGTGATGATGACTCCCATAAGCCAACCGAACATGAGCATCACTGGCACTGGTGACAATATGGGATTATTCCATCCATCCCTTCAACTTTAACCGTTTCGTTCTTCCTCCTCATGATGCGTATGACGATACCATTGGTGTAATGGTTGCCTGGTGTCACCGTCCGGCCCTGGATGTGATCTTGTCCTGATCGTAATCTGATAGCTGTTTTGTTTTGTTTTCATCAGTATACAACATCTTAGAGCCAAATATGTGGGTGGTGTACCACTGCATGCATGTCATAACGCTATTCCATTACTCTCAAACGGATCCAGGACCACAACCGACTTATCGATTGGATTTCCTGTATCCCTCGACTTTTACTGCACCACACCACAAGCAAACCACTATTTGGCCCACGTACATTGACATACGTCGAACCAGTTGCCAGAATTTTGAATGTCTTGCCTTGCGATTGGATGTTGCAGTGTTTGTGGTTGTGAGACAATGCAGAAAAAACATGTTGTTCTTTGTCCTGGAGGAAGGAATGCTGCTGCTGCTGATCTGTTTTTCATTTCGATTGGAATTCGGATTGGGTTGTTGGAACTGCTGCTGGAATGAAAGGCTCGGCATCGTATCGCATTATGTTTTACGAGACCATTTCCTTTTCCTTCCTCTCTTTGCAGTCTTGTGTTTCTTCTCCAGAGTACAAAAAGATGGAATGGTTTGTTTTGTTAAAACTCGTCCATTTCATTTTTCTCCACATTTTTTTGAAGGTATTCTGCATGTCATGTCTTCCACTCCCTGTTGCTCTCCGTAATGAATTTCTTGTCATAAGAATATTTTAGCATGGAATATTATTCATTTTCATCTGGGATGGATTGTCATGTCAGAGTTTGGCTGAACAGATTTCGGTGGTAAATATCTGCAAAATCTTGGATGTTTTGGATCCTTTTGTTCTCAGGACAAGAAAATGTGATTTTAACCCTGGTTTAATATTTTACTTGGATTTCATTCACCACTCTCCCGCAGTGCAGAGGAATATGTATGTAATGATGACCAAATTCCTTCTTCCGGTGAAAAAGGTTGCATTTTGACTCCATCCAGCTGCGTATAGTATATTTACCCATAATAAACCTGGGCCCAGTTTGAATGGGATTTTAAACCACTTCAAATCTTGGTTATGCTGTGGGATTAGATAAAGTGGGCAAAAAATGTGTAGAATTGAGTGAATCGCGTCTTTTTTTTAGTACGGCTGGCTCCAGTTTTTAAGGTGAGATCTTGACATTCTCGACAAAGTTATTCACAGCTTTCTCTCGTGTTCTTTATTTCGTGTTACATTCCTCCATTCATTCCTTTGTCCTTGTCGGAAGGGAGAGAGTGTGAACGATCTTTCTCTCCGTCTGGAAGGCGTGTCCGTGGGTGTCCTTCCTTCTTGGGGAGAAAGTGTCGTAAAATATTTCTTTACCACCAACACGACTCGTAATAGTTTTAGGTCGGCTAAAAATGCAACATTTTCACTCTTCTACACCACAGAAAGTCAAGTAGAAGTCGTGTCGAGAACTTTCGACCTTTGGCGTGGGATTGGATCCATCTTTTCTATCCTCAGCATTTTTATTCCCGATCCAGGCTTTGTTTTACAATTGTTTATTTATTGAAAGTTTTGAGGTGTCTTCATTTTTCAATGTTCATTTCATTTACACGGATCCAAGACTTTTAATTAATACGTTCAACCAAATGGGTTTATTAAAGTAGGAATTTTTGAGCACTCAAAAAGTTGAAACCCCAAAAGGGACGGCTGCCTGCCTTTCGAGTGAAATATGTTGACTCTGGTCATTGAATCTGAGAATGGATGCATTTGACTTTTTTCTCCACTCGATAGGGTTAAATTTGAGTTTATGCTTTCTCCAGAATCCCACTCGAGATTTTAGAAAGGAGTGGAAAAGAAAGCCATTACATATTACTTTGTTCACTGACTCTGTCGCTGTATAACCATTACATTAAAGAAAGTAGAGTGGCCTCTTGTACTTTTTGTTTCTTTCTATTATCCCGTTAGCTACCCGTGGATGGATGGAGCAGTGTATTTATGTAGTTCAAGTACTCCAGTGGTGGTGGGACATTATTTCTTTCCCCTTGAAAAATGATATTAATGGATCCGACCGTTGTAAAAATAGTCGCATTCTTTATCCCATGAAACAGTTGAGTTGACTTGGAATCGTTTCTTGAGATTAAGTTCTTGCTGAGGCCATTAACTCAGAAAAGAAAGGACGTAACGAAACTAAATTCAACTAAACTCAGTTATTTGATGTCTGTCTATATTCTTATAGGCGGCTGTTCCATTTATCCGGAGTTTGTCCAAACCATTTTATATTTTGGTCCGGTTAGTGACTCGGAAATGGTTGGGTTGGTGGCTGTTACCGGAATTAAAATTTGAGTTTCGTTGTATTTTCCTCACAAATTCCGGTTGTTTATGGATAAATTTCTAAATGGCTGCAAATAAAGAAACTGGGTTACATGGAATGTAATAGAACTTGGTTTATGTATGAATGTGAATGGTGTATCGAGATGAAATGTTTCTGATCCTAGCAATCACCGAGTAAATCTTCATTCCTAATCTGGAATGGGACGGAAACCTCACATTTCTGTTTTGCAAAACAATATTATTTTTCATTTTCTTATTCTTTTATGGTTATCTATAACCATTTTTATTAAATTTAATAGAAAATGGAAGACTGCCTGAAGAAATATGGAATTCCGTTGGTAGGTTGATTCAGCCCAGATTTTTTTTAGTTGGAATGATCTATATTTGTTTATTTGGATTCAGTTATGAGCCTTCCAGGACAGAATTGGAATTTGTTTACAAATTGGGTTGAATCACAAATTGAAAAGACAAGAATTCCGTGGGTTGACGATATTTTTATCGGCGGGGGCTTACTTTGCGATTTTAGGCTTTGTTCGTTTGATATGAAATTCCTTCTCTTAATTAAAGAAATCTTCCAAGCAAGGCTCATATAACCTAATTTTCACCCAGTTTCTATTACACCGTCGCCGTTTTCAATCCGTTTTTACAAGTATATTTAGGTTATCGATATCAAAATCAATAAGACTTTGAACTTGGCACGCCCCTGCGTCTCCAGCTCAGCCAATTTCCAACAAGTTTTTGTCTTATTTTCCTTTCATTTTCATTCAACCTGCTCTCCTTGGTCTCCACATTGTTTGAATCTTCACGCACAAAAGGGAATTTGAATCCCAAATTTAAATTTCTCTTCCATCCATCCTTCCAACAAGAAGAACACGCTTTCCTTTTCCCCACTTCAGTGGAAAGTGAAGAATTTCGTTTCACACTAGAAACTAGAAGTATTACAAGCTGGAATTTCCCAAGTTTTAGTTCACTCTTACCTTTTACTTATCCAGCTTAGTACTTACTACTTTACTTACATGTATTTCCCTATTGTCTAGATTGAATAGGCGCCCACACCACAATAAACTTGGTTGGATTTCATTGTAGGTAGGATCCACACCGGAATTATAATGATTCCAAAATTTTCATGATTTTAACGATAATCCCTACATCCGACTGGAGTGGGTTGTGTTGAGTCCTAGGATGAATTTTGATGGGAGAAGTACCAGACAGATAGAAAACTGACTCAACTGCGGCATGGTTAGTGCTTCATATTCTATTCTGTGGTAAAAGTGGGGAAAGTTGCGGCTATATACTCCTTCCACCGCCGACAATGATGGGCAGGATGACGATGCGATGATCCAAGAGAAAGGATCGAGTTTTGAATTTAAATCCCCGTTTTATGAGATTCTCCTGGCCGACATACCTAACTCAAGTTGTGGTGGGTGGGTGGGTGATATTAGATAATTTGGTTTGGTTTAGTTTCGTTTAGTAGCAGTTTGAGAGTGAAATTCCACTCGTGTCATTCCTTCTTCTTGCTCCACTTTACTAAAACGGAGGATTTCTCGTCCTGTTTCATATTCAAATCCATGTTTGAACTAATTCCATGAATTACGAGGCAAGGCTCACTCCATGCTATGAATTTGATTGATTTTGATATAATATAGGACATGAACAATCACCGGGTTGGGTTTCATGTCGAATAAAATGCATGCAATATTAGAGGGACAGGCTAGCTTAATTAAAATCAAAATTTAAGATGCGTCATCAACGTCTATTGGATGGAAAACGCAGTCTGCTACCGGCGCAGTTAAATATTAGTTGATGAACGTGTTTTCATTTCGGAAATAAATGCTCTCTGAAGAATATTCACTTGTTGGTGGCACTAACTTCCTGCATTTCTGTGGGTTTCGGTAGGGCTTGACTTTTTTTCAGAAATTTTACGAGTATAGTAGCACGCATTGCTCCCATAAAATTACATGAATAGGTAGTAAATCGTTTAGTTTAGGTTTCAAGAGAGCAGACTCTAAGGTGCAGCCATATTTGGGAGAAAACGGTAAAAACAAACTCTGGAGTGTGTCCAGATTGGTTGTAAAATGGAGAGCACAGATAAATTTCGGGACAAGTCTTGTGCTTTGTGGGGTACGACATTGTTGAAAAGAGAAGGGATTAATCTTCAAGAAATACTTTGAAACTCTTTCCTTGTTGTTGCCTATCCATCAGGAGCAGAACTAAAAATACTTTGTGCCCTGCCCTAACTCAATCATTTGTGCTATGAACAAACAACATTTTATTTTGTAACCCTTTGATCTTTTAGAGTTTTTGATTGANCCTAACTCAATCATTTGTGCTATGAACAAACAACATTTTATTTTGTAACCCTTTGATCTTTTAGAGTTTTTGATTGAAAAGGATAAAATCAGTTTTTCCTTGATTCTTCTCTGTTTAAGAGGAGGGGATGAAATTATCTGGCTTCATTTCATTATTCTTAGAGGCTGAAAAAATTGGACACGGCGTCACATTGGGAAAATCCATTTGCTTTTTTAGTTTGTTTTTACCAATTTCGGTTTCCTTTTTTGTTTGGTTAGGAACAGGATGAGAGTTGTATTTTCTTTTCAATTCACGATTGTATATTTTTTGCAGCAATAGAGCTTGTCTGTTTTCTCTTGTTTCCTTGAAATAGCTACAATTCTGACTGACACCATTTACGTAATTCTTATTCAAATACAAGAGACGAAAAGTTCTGTCTTGTTGCTTCTAGCAGTTGGTATAACACTAAAATAACAGTTGTAGTTCTGTTTATCTCACCCATCAATCTATTCATTAATGTTTATGTCGTTTCCGGATCCGTTCTACCTGGGGAAAGTTGGTTTGTTGTAACTTCATCCAGTTGAGAATCTCAACTGGAGATGGATTATTATTATTCCACGCACAGATTCAATTCATGATTAGAATCCTACGCAATGGAAAGTTTATGCGCGAATTCTTTTCAGAAGCTGCTTAACTGAAGGAATTGGCAAAAGAGGAAGAATTCCATCTAGTTGAGTTGACAAAAAGAAAGTATTGGCAATAAATAATTGGAAAGGAGAGGATAGAGTTGAAATTTCAGTTAAATCGAATCCATTTGAAAAGAAGGATTGTATAATATTCAAGTTTTCTGTTAATCTTTCCTAATCATGGCAGACTTAGTATTACCCAAAGTATTTACACAACTTTCCAAACTCTGAATGAAGTCTGCTTTGTTTGATGTTTAGTTTCCAACTGGCTGAAAGTTTGTTTACAATAAATAGTAAACTAAGTACTTCATAAATGTAGTTTAAACTTATTTAATCCCTGCTTTGAAAGCTTAAGAATGCATATACGCTCTACTTAATTTTGATTACCTAAAATATTGCATAATTTTAGAATTG
Organism: Folsomia manolachei; assembly: GCA_036491905.1. NCBI lineage: Eukaryota > Metazoa > Arthropoda > Collembola > Entomobryomorpha > Isotomidae > Folsomia > Folsomia manolachei. The sequence goes on along the minus strand of JAAXNX010001661.1, from coordinate 105 downwards.
TACTTATTTTTATCCCTATTTTTCAGATATTCAAGAATTTTACGAGCTGACACTTCTGGATGATACAAAAAGCGTTCAAGAGAAGACACAGGAGACGATTCGGAT
>JAAXNX010001660.1:0-16767 GCA_036491905.1 Folsomia manolachei | reverse complement strand
CAAAATGACCGATATCAAACCCAAACTCTTTAACCAAAAGCAGATGAAGGGTGCCCTTAATAGAGATCATAGAATTAAATGTCTCTACCTTCTATATCATTGACTTGAACCAAAGAATACCCGATCCATTTATGTTAAACATTGCCCAGTGCAGTGTAAGAAACATTGCCCAGTGTCTCATTTTGGAATCTTACTATTGCAATTTTTTTGCACTTTTCAATTTTGCAATTTTTATTTTTGCAATTTCCAGAACGTAAACTATTTCATAATATGTATACTATTATATTATAGCATCCAACAAAGATCGAACCTTCGTACGAAAAGATGCATGAATTGTAACAAAAACAGCGCAGTTAACTACATGTCGCATTTTATTTGGACTTCTTTATCCAAGAAATGGAAAGAATTTGGCAAGAATTATTTCCATCCTATAAGTACATACAGATACAAACCCATTTAATATGGAAAACCGGTTTTAATGGGAATATATCCCTAGCCTCGGCATATACGTAGCAGAATTTATATTGCAAAAAAGCATTTAATTAGCAAAGTTGGCCATGATATAATCTAGAGTTCCTTATGTGTATGCATAGCACAGTTTGTATTAATTTTCTGGAAAAAGGTGTACAAGGAATCTACAAAACCATTGTTTGCAAATTCAAACATTTCTGATTTCTAGACAGTAATCGCATATTTTTGGCAAAATGAAGCCCTTACAACTCTTCCTTGTTGTTTTATCCGTGTCATGTTTTCAAATATTGCCTCAAGTTGATTGTCTTAAAGGAAAAAATAATAAAGTGGTTATCAATCCTGGCCATGTCAGTACCTCTGGTCATCCAGTATATCAATTTGCGACAAAATTGTTTGATCAAGTAGCGCAGGAAAAACAGAGTTCTGCCCCTGACTCCAATATTCTCATTTCACCGTTCTCAATCCGAACTGCACTCGCAATTATATCTCTCGGAGCAAAAGGTGAGTGTCGCAGCGACACTGTCGCTTATCTGAGCTATAACATTGATAAGGTCTCAAGGTTTGTATGACTCCAGGAAAAACGGCGTCTGAGATCCAAACCGCTTTGAAACTACCCTCAGAACAAAACGAACTAATCAAAAACCTTGCCCGACAAATTAGCAGTACTTCCGTGAGTGAATTTGCCAAATAGCAAAAAAAGCATTACTTAATTACACGCAGTAATTTCCTACCCATCCAGAGTTCAGACTCATCCACCTTCAAAATCGGGAATGGTCTCTTCCTCGACAAATCCTTCTCCCTAAACGAGTCCCTCGCCACAAAATTGAAGTCTGACCTAGGCTCTACCGTTCAGACCCTAGATTTCCAGTCTGACCCTTCCGGATCCTCTGCCGCAATTAACCAATGGATATCCTCGCTTACCCAGGGTCAAATTCAAAACTTAGTTGTACCCCCACCAAGCTCCAGTCCGGCATTCTCCTTTCTCTTAGCAAATGCCCTGTTCTACTCAGGACAATGGTCGAAACCTTTTACCCTTCTCCCGAAACGATCCGATTTCCAGCTAAGTTCCGGAGAAAAGATTAAAGTACCCGTGATGGGGCTGGAGTCAAATTTTGGGTATAGTTACATCCATGAGTTGAAGTCCATCGGGATTTCGCTGCCCTTTAAGGATGATCGCTTTGATTTCATCATTCTGAAGCCGGAGGATGGACAAAGTATCGCCAATGTTAGGTCGCTACTGGCCAGGTACCCTCTGGAAAAGTTGGCTAATAACTTGGAAGAAAATTTAAGAACGGTTACACTGACTTTGCCAAAGTTTACGCTGAAGGCGAATTATGACACGGTCAATATTATGAGAAAGGTGACTACTTCATGATTAAAAAATGTTTATTATAATTTTAATACTATTTACGTCTCAGATGGGAATTACGAGCCTATTTGACCCAGCTACCAGTGACCTCTCCGGCCTGGCAAAGCCCGGAAATGGGAACATCAGGCCCGTCGTTTCCCGAATGTTGCATCAAACTTTGTTGGATATTAATGAATTTGGGGCCACGGGCGCGGCTGGGACGGCATTATCCGGTTATCCAATTTCCGTCGCGTCTTCTCTGGATATTGATAAGCCCTTCCTGTTTTTGCTTAATGATAGGCTAACTGGCCCAGTTTTGATTGGCCAGCTAATGAATCCACTTCAATAAAAAATGTTTGTGTCTTTTTTCCTAAGAGAAGAATAAACGGATAAAATTTAAACAGTTTTCTCATCCAAATCCATGCAACAGCATTCATGAGATTGTTTGAACAAGACACAGAATTGTGGAATTGCATAAGAATAGAAACCGAACATTTTCGGATTTTACCCGGATTCGGGTAGATTGAAAACGCATGACCGCATGAACGGATGTGAATAAAAGAATTTCCGTTCTCTACTCGAGTACGAGATTTTCTTCTATGTACATAATATACTCCAGTCTCCATTCCACAATAAACAATTCCCATCTTACCAAAGGTGGAAATACGTTGTAGTCAAATTTCTTGCGTAATAAGGAAAAAAAATCATTAACAAATTTACACCTTAAGTTCGTATTATACATTACATGCATTACAATAGCATTTGCATAACAAGTGCTTATCATAAGATAACATTTATGTGTTTGTCTCAAATTAAGACAACTTTCTCTCATTCGTAAATAATGCATTTCTGGATTGATAAGCGATCCAGCCACCTCCACGGGCTTGGAGGGAGAGGTCGCGGAGGATTTTATAGTAAGACTGGTAACGTACTTATTAATTGATATGATTTTTTTTGTTTTGTGTCTTAATAACAATTTGCTTCATTTTGAATTCATGTCTTTCTGGCATCCTAACAACGTTTGCAATACTTACTTATTTGCCTCAGGCCGAACATTTGGTCAGCGACACGGTCACCCACCACCACTCCTAAGAACGCATTCTCAGCCCCCATCGGCATCTTCCAGTTCAAGTTCGAGTCAATCCCGAGCACAAAATAATTCCAATATTTGTCCCTCTAACGCATCCCAACGCCACAATCCTAACGCCACGACTTCGACAGTATCCGGCCAAATCCCAGTGTCCGCGACATCCTTGCCAGATTCGAATCGCTACCATCAAACGCCACATCTGAGTCTGAACCCCATGGAAAATATGATGGCAATGACGATGGGGGGTGGCAATTTCTCTTCCGGAAATAATGTTGACATTTATCGACTCCATGGAGTGAGACATGGCAGTGGTGGTGGGTCGATGTCGACATCTTCCCCAGGAGGAAGTGGGAGTCCACACGAGTATTATATGGGGTCTACTGGAGGTGATCCGGTTATCGGTCTTTCCGCAGGTCAATACTACCTTCGTTCCAGCAATGCAATGCGTATGCTACCAACTAACTAATCCATTAACTGATAAGTTACTTAGTTGGCTATTACTTTTCTAACATAATAATTAAATCGCTTTGAATTATTGAATTATATAGCTTGTTAATCAGAATTGGGTTGGATAACGTATCTTGAGAGTAACATTTTGTTTTTAGGAGGTGGCATGGGTTCTTCCGGACTACCCGGGCGTCGCCCAAGATCTCACAGTCACTCCGCTTCCGGTCCGCCGGGTCGGAGAAGGTCCTCATCATCGGCTCCTTCCGGTGGGATTAATCAAAGGAGATCCTCCGTAAATAGGTGGACTTATGATCCATATAATATTAGTCATCATCAGCAAACGAGACACTCCCACCAGGCACAGGTATTTGTGGCCTACCAAGTTTTTTTACCTGCTTATCAAGATCTTATCAATATTGGATTATTGTGCAGATGTGGCCGGATGGAAGACAGCTAAGTTTCGAGCAGGCTGCTTCAAATGGCGGAATTGACAGCACAACCTCACCCAACGGGATTTTAAACCCGTCCCGAATTTCGACAGATCTCACTTCCAGTTCACAACTACATTCCTCCACTGGAGGGGTGGGACTGGGCAGTGTGGGCGCTGGGATGGGGCGTGGCAGCACTTCCACGACGAGTACGAGATCAATTATTGACCCTTCTTGGAGACGGACGAAGCGGATTGGGCTCACACTTTGTTTCCTGTCATTTATCCTGATGAGTACAGGTTAATTTGCAAATTGATATTTGTGCGAAAAACTTGTGCGAAAGTTTGGTAAAAATTGGCTTGAAATTCCAGTCGCTGCCAAATTCGTTATCGAGGGTCCCTGGCTGATTGATAAGTCTCCCCGCAGCGAGCGGACAGAAGCCACGATATATTTCTTCCTTACTGAGATCATCTTTGTCCTGTTCGCCATGGCCCTATTTTTTGCTGGAGTTACCTGTCTTCGTAAAAGAACGAATGCTTATCTACTCCGACAGTTTAATGATTATATTATGCACTCTACTCCACAAACTGGGGGTAGGATGGGGGACTATTTTGGAAATACTGGGGGAGAAAGTGGAGCCACTGGATCAAATGGTAAGCATTGATTGATAATTGATTGATAATTTCTTGTTTTTTTGTTTTATATCGAATCGATATTAATCTTATCTGCAGGTGGATTGGCAAGAGTTCCGCAAAATCTTGGTCCCTTCCTCGGCCCACATTTTCTTCCTTCGCTCGAAAACCATTTAATGAATATGCACATAAGTGTCGCAGAATCATCAAACTTTGTCATGACTGGACTCTCTAAACCACCGCCGTACCATATTGCACTATATCTCCCAGTACCGGATGAACAGTGTGAAAATCCGGGTTCTGCAAGAAAAGAGGAAGGTTCGGAAACAATTTTCAAAAATGGAATGTCTCAAAATATGCAAAATCAGAACCCAAGCCATAGTCAGAGCAGTCAACCTTCCTCCTGGATGCAGTCCTGCTTGGATGAGGGTGAAGATGGGCCCAGAAATGGTAAGACTGATGAGGATGCAGATTCCGAATGGGATGAGGGGACTAGTGATAGAAATCTGGGCGAAGATGGACCAAGGAGAAAGCGACGAAGAAATAATGAGAGACCTGAAACGCCACCACCGCCGTATGGACAAATTTAAGGGGACTTAAAAGAAGTCAGGCAATTTTACTTAATAATTTTATGCTTTGATTGGGAAAAGATTTTTAAAACTTTAATGAACAAAGGACCCTTGAATGAATGTCTCACTTACAATTAGCGTTCCTGGTAAATGAGCCACGTTGAATTTACAAACTGAAATCTTGTCTTTATCACCTCTGAAATTAATTTAATTTAAGTTAAGATTATTTACACACATATCCATGTAATCATTAATATTCCCCGTTTTTGTATCTTATCCGAATACTTTATCCATAATGATTTCAGGTTAAGTTTCGATAAAAAATGAAAAAATCATGGTTGGAGTATAATAAAGGTGAGAAAATGTCATTTTATTTGTATGTTTTCAATAATTTGTCATACTTCAGTAGCAAAAGCGGATTGTTATTGGTAAAACTTGTATAAATACAGATAGATTATGTGCTGTTTCTGCATACTACGCACTTCACTTATCAAGCATAGGTAAAATAAAAAGATTTCGACTGGATAAGCAACTAGAAAGCACTCTGTCATTTTGATTTATTCCCTTTCGGGTTATCATTGTAAATATGATCTGGTCATGGTTTGAATAAAACAGCATTGCATTTTATGATAATGGCCAGATTTTTTAATTTGAATTTTTTTTAGTCGTACACAATCGTCCATGCAGTTTTAAATACCCAAGACGAGATTAATCATCTCATCACATTAATGTTTGAATAAACCTTCATCAATCTCTATTAATGAAGCAATTGATAAAACTAGAGATTTATGATTTATCCTCAGATTCGAAACGACTTCGGTTAAATCTACATGACTTGCGCCCTTTCTTAGAAATGCTCATTTACGGACCGGTTAATCCAGACTGGTCCGGCAGTGGATTAAGACAGCAAACATTACTTATTTTTGGAAGATAAATGATAATCTTGAGAAAACATTTTGTAATTTATATCTCGCACAAGTATCATGTATGTAATAGGGTGAGTTTGAGTAAATAAGGTGGATAAATTGCAATCCTTGCAAAACAAGACGTGAGTATGCGGATGAGAAAAATGTGTGTAAAACCGTAACGCAAACTTGACTCGTTAAGGTGACATTCAAATCCACAATATTTTTATTTTAATGTGTCATTGCGTGCATTTATGACATAAAACCTGACATAGGTCAAACCAGGTCCGGGTGGTTATGCAAACGCATCTTCAAACCGTTATAATCACGACTTTTTGGTTAAAATCCGAATGTGGAGAGTCGTAAAAATAATGGTTTCTCGTCTACAGATTTGTGCAGATTATGGACTTCATTTGCAAAAAAATGCACTTCGCTTGCAAAAAGTTCGTCAGCCGCACTCTTTTTGGAGGCAACTTTTTATAATCCATCATTTCGAGAGTGACTCATAATTAAGTTATTGTATCATATCGTGATTATAATATCCAATCAATATGCATAAATGAGTATCAACATGTAAACAAGATTTACAAGATACATCAAATTAAGGCACATGTTTTATCGTCAATGAATGCTAATGTGATCGAAGGATGATGAAGACGATACATGAGATGATTGTTAGACAATGCAATAATCACAAGAGATTATTCGTTTAACAATGTCATCATGATCTTGACCCTGAGGTGACATCACTCCATTAAGTAAGTGACGTTGTGGTTTAACCTTGTTCTAGAGTTGAGAGGATTACTTTACATTACTTATACCGTCATCGACCGAGATCACGCCATCAGTTTTTGATTATGACGGGTCCACTGGAAATCCAGTCAGTGACAAACAATAGCGTAATACTTTAAATGTTACTGAAGATGCGGGTTGAGTCACGACTTGGTCAATAAGTTCAAATAAACATTTTACAGACCCGGACCTCCAATGCGACCAAAAAACAAGGTTTCAGAAAGAAGATGAGAAATTAATAAATCAGGCTAAATTGCACAAATTAAGGATTATCTATGTCATTGGTTAGATGAGCGAATTTCGCACGCGTAGTCTCTTCTTTTATAAAACTGCCATGTTTTGTTTTTATGTTTTCGATGTGAAATTACTCTTTATTACGCAGCCCAGGTACGAAATAATTTTGTTTGATTTTTTTTTGTTTAACGAGTGACCTAAACCTTTGTCGTAAAGTTACAAAAGTTGACTGGAACATATTTTATTCTTGATAATGAAGTTAAATCTAAATGCAAATTAAACGAGGTATTAGATCATGCTGTAATTTATTGCGATGGGTTAAAAATGAGCATAATATCTGGAATTTGTCTCAAAATGTAGAAAGTGTTGACGGAATTTCGAAGGCAATTGCTCATTAAGCGAGGATTTGACTGTAATAAACCTTCACCTTTGTAATCTAAAATCTAATTTACAATCATTAAGTAATTGTTTTATTCCCATGAAGTTTACTGCCACAACAGGATGAGATTTGGAAACTAAAATGTATTCCATGGCACACATTTTGGCCTATGGTTGGCAATTTGGCAAAGTTTTCCATTGTCTCAACTAAACAGTGCAGTTTATCATCTTCTTTTCCATGTAGTTGGTATGAGACATAAAATAAAAGTCAAGATTTAGCAATTTAAGCAATTTGTCTTTATGAGCGAAAAACATTCTGGATCCAATATAACAAAAAACGGTATATTTAAGGATTTTTGTCTTTATCGTTGTTTTCAATACCCACATTGTGAACTGTGCAAATTGTCATTGAAGTTATAAGTACACCTGGTTAGGAAACAATTGTAAAAATTATAGCTGGAAAACGTGACACACTAATTGTTTCCAAGTGCGAAGTTGATACCTTCATCCTAATCGACTGGTCCATGCATTCCTGAAGCAATTATGCAAAATCCTAAACAGTCCTAGATGCAATTTACACATGGCAATAAAGTTTATTTTATAATCTTCTGCTTAACCTTAACCTAAAACCAAATCTTGCCCATGCGACCTTCGTAAAGCTTGGACAGGACTTGATTTTAATAATACTGGTTTTAACAACCGTTTTTACAAAATACACATAGTTTTATATGCATCATTAAAATACCTATGTAATTAATCAGTATTGAGCACCCAATTGTGTAATCCTAGATCGGTATGCTATTTTGAATCATTTTATTTTAACTGTGTGCAAATATACATTCATGTACTGTTGTATGCTAAACGAGGATTTGTTGGGTTCCAGGCCAAAACTTATCTTCGAGATCAATTAGATTGAGTGAAATCATCACTAAAATTATAAAAACTATGTTTTTGTCACATTTCACATCTGCTATGTAACTGGTAAGTGCATATTATTATTGACTATGCCTTTGGCTTTATGCAGAGCTTATCTTTATCGGCTACTTCTTTCTGATAGTGAATTAAATATGCATTTGGGGTTTAAGGTGGACAAAAGTGATAGTACATTGAGTCTGGAAAAGCTAAATAAAATCAGGTTTATATCTTTTATTTACTTTAATCAACGATAAAGAATGATTTTTCTTGTTTAAAATAGGAATCGATTGTGGAATCATTATGCTAAACTGGCATTTAATTTCAAACTAAACAAGCCACATCACCAATCATTAATTCCAAACAAGTATTAATTGATTTCAGCAATCAGAGAGTTTCTTCTGCTTTTAATCAGTGTTTAATGAAGCACAAGATTTAAGAACCAGTAGAAATCATGGAAATCTTTCCAGGTGATTAGCACAAAATATCATAATGCTGGGACTCTTTAAAACAGTTTTTTGCAGTTGTTCTAAATAGCAATCAAAAGCAAATCCTATAGAGAAGCCTTGACCAGGATAGCGTGATACTCATCTTCTTACACAAGTGCCAACCTGCCAAATATTTAAACTTTCGATGATATTCATTCAATCGATCAATGAAATAGATTAACGCAATCAATAGAAAATTACTACAATTTCATTAACGGATTGTTCTTCCTGAACTTCTCCCTATAGTCATGCATTGAATGTCAATCTCATAACAATTACAGTAATTGCATGCTTTACTGGCATCCAACTATTTTCCAATGACATGATTTCATATGTGTATTATTGCTACAAAACAATTTATCGCTTTAATAGGCAATTGACCCACCTTTAACTTTAACCTTGGCATTCATACTAAAAATCTTTGTTCCAAAACTTGTCTGATTTTAAACAAATAAGCCACCTCTACCTAAGAATCTAAGCTTTGTGGCCTGTACCAGATCAAATGTCGCATATTCATCGACGCGTGTCTCGCCAATTCTGACGGCACGAAGTCGAGTGGTTGTCGTGATGTGATCATTTCTTAAGTTAATTCAAATGAAAATGTAAATCCCAAATTATTGCAGCTTTATTAAACAACAACAAAAACATTCATGGATGAATTGACATAAGACAAAGGCCTGGAAAGTTATTATTATAAGCTGAGCCTAGTGACACGAAAGAAGATGACTCCTTAATTTTATTAGCATTGCATTGCTGTTCATTTTTTAAAGCAATTCAGTCAACCGTGCTTAAACGCTTGCTGGATAAGCTGTGTTGTGACAAGTTATTTTCTGCATGTTAAATAATATCATAATTTTTATGATAGCAACTGACACTATTAGGAATTAAGCAGCACTTGTAGGACACTTCTATTAGGGTCAACTGATTTCCTCATCGTTAACTGCGTTTCATGCATGTTTGAGCAACTTTTTCAACAGCTTTAATCAAATTTTAAATCCATCAACTGTACAATAGAATTGATTAGCGATATTTACTTTCCTTGAGGAATATGGAGCTAATCCTAAATGACAAATAGTTTGCTATTTTTGTCGTTGGTTTATATTCAACTTTGTTTGAGAATCATAATTATATTATCATAATTCATTATCCATTCCAGCCAAAACTAACAATTTTTTTCACCAAAATTACTAAACTCAGTTCTGCTCATCTTTTATTCAACTTTTATTTTAATGACTTAAGATCAACTCTTGTGTTAAGGTTAGTTTGGTTATGCAAACTTGTTCCAGAAAGGCGGATACTAATTCGGAGCAAATTATTCGCTCAATTCATAAAAACTATTGTAATCAATGTTTTTTTTGTGATGGCTGATCTCACTGTTTTTCATATGGATTAAACAATCGAATGAATTTAAAACAACATTCTTCGAAATTCCTAGTTCTTAGTTAGCTAGAAAGTTTTCACTAGTATATTTATCGATGTTACGTTAAGACATCTCCGTTTTCTTCCATTTTTACTACGGTGTGATTTGTGTGATTCATCCATAATGTAATTTTAATATTGACATTTTGTGTTATTACTGAATTTTGACGAACTAGCTACGCATATTATCTCAAGTGTTCATTCATTGATTACATTTTTACCTTCAAGCGTCCGGCCGTGCTGCGACCACTACGAACATCTTCTTCTGACTGATGAAAACAAAGCCTAGATCTCACCCAACTCAAGACTGGCCAAGTTCAAGTTCATACTTTTACCTTGCGAAGGTAAACCTTACCTAACATCCCTGCAAAAATTCGCAAAACCACTTCAGCCAATCTCAATCCCACCACATTGCACCTTACCGACGGGTTTACTATTGTATCATCTTCACGTTTGATACCTTACCTAAGGTTAAGGTAAAGATTAGCACGGTACTCCAACCTACTCCAACAATATCGGCATATGTCCACATCACATAGATCCGAAGAACCATGGATGATTTCACGTTTTATACCTTTGCAAATATTTTGCATCATCTGATGAATCTTGTACCGTGTTGATGATACGATAGGATATGAAATGATGTAATTTTTTCATTGTGACTCCGTAAGAATGAATGTTACTTGTTGTCCATTGTATGAAGGGATGTAAAATATAATATGGTCACTTTGGAACGGGAACACTTCTTCAGTTGCCAATCAATCGGATTCGGAACACCATTGGCAGAAAGTCTGCAGAAGCTGAACTATTTTATCGGTATTGATTGTATTGGGAAAGGTGAGACATTATTTCGGCAAGTGAAAAATTTGCGTCGTACTTTCTTTACATTAAATTGGTCCAGAACTAAATAAGCTGAGACAACTTAACAAATTGGTGCTGGATTTAGAGCAATTGTGTAAAAATAGACGTGGATAGTTTGTGAGACAAAGCAACAAACATTCATATTGTTGAGAAATCTCAAGTCTCACTTGGCCCCCCATTTCCATCCCCTGTGGAACACGCTCTAAGAGTGTTCAGAATGAGTAAGTAAACTTTCCAGTATAATTTGTAGCTCTTAAACCTTAATTACTTCAGTTCATTCTTGAAATTAGTTGTAATTCTATCCTCCATAATAGTTTCCACATAAAAACAAAAAAAATGCAGTACAAGATGCCGCACATATACGTTTCACACTTTTTTCCGTCTGTTTTGCGTGATTGACAAGGGATGACACTGATGGATTGCATAATAATTACTTCATTCTGTACAATTTGCACCTGTATTCATCTAGTATTTCGTGTAAAGTACCTGTACCTATTTATGCATAGGTTTCAACCACTACTTAATGAAATTAGGAGTCTTGATTGATATTTTCACTCTAGAATGAATCTATAAGAATAACTGGATTCAGCCAAACATCACAATCTTCAAGATCACAATAAATGTCAAAACCAATATGGTCTCCATTTCATTATTGTAGAAGGTGTAAAAAAAAGTACCTTTGCTCCGCATTGATAAAATTTCTTATCTTCTTCGATCACACTTACCGTTAGTTTAGTTCCTTTTCTTAAATGGACTTATCAACAAATGAGTGTTATGGCAGTGCATGGAGTGTGAGGTACATGACCAAGTTGATGTGTAGACAAATGAGAAAACCACGACTATGGATTTTTCAGCTCGATTGAATCGTGTCATAATAATTATTACTCTGTGTGGTGTGGTAATTATAAGGAAATACTCAACACAAACAGAGCCAAGTAACGGATTGTCATCGACATTTCAGTCAGTTCCGGAATTTCTTTTGTGTCCAAACAAACAAACGGGTTAATAATACGGCAATCGGCAAATTGGCACATGCATTCCTTGGAAGGGGTGTCGTACTTCCTTCCACACTTGGAATTCGAACGGGTCAGTATCATTTGGTTTAGCGGATACTATGCGGAAATTGATGCAAAATAAAGATCACACTTTGTTCCGCTACTTGGCAATTTATGCGGTGCAAACATTGGCCGAGTATCAATATGACATTCCTTGGTTTGGGTTTGCGAATTTTACGGAAGAACCACAAAAACTTGCTTGATTCTCATGCAAATTTTAAAAACACGAGTAATCAGTGGCCTTTCGTCTTTTGAAGTTTAATTGATGCTTTCTGCAACTGAGAGGAAAAGTAAAATATCAAGTTCAAAGCTTTACGACTACTAAAACAAGATTTCTTACGTCTTGTTTTACGACCGTGGCTTGAAGTTAACAGTAATAAGAAACTAATTCAATTATTGCTACATATTTGCTGCAATTACTTAACCATAAAGCAATACTTTTTCGTGGTGAATGATTTATTTCAAAGTTTTGAAAAATTGAGACAGTTCAGTATTACTGTCACTTGTTACGCAGTACCTTCACCCTGACATAATATGACAGGTGATTCGTTTCGGCAATCGTTGGACACAATCAGATACATGCATTCAAGTCAAATTGTAATGTTTTGTTATGTTATCTCTGACATTTAGTTTTTTTCTGACACTGCCGTACATGTCATCAAACAATTGTAAAATATTCAATCTCTGTTTTTTTTTCCCATTGAATATGGATCAGCTTGAAGTCATCCTGATTGGAAACCAACTTGGATTACAGGGGAAATGTCTTAATCTCAAATTATTGAAGAGGATTGAAAATAAAAAGTTGTTTTACTTCAGGCAATTCAGTAGATGAAGGCTAAACTATGGAATTGAGAAGTGGCAGAATTACTAGAATTATACTAGTTCATTGTAAAACTTACATTTGAATTTCACAGTCCTCTAACTGCATAACTTTGCAAAACCAGGGTTAACTATTTCTTTATTACCCACCCACATTTGGTTCGTTTAAATAGTTGGTCATTATTATTAATGTCACCAAACCAACTAGGAAAAGGTCAGTACGGTTTCTTTCCGTAATGTTTTACACCGATTTATCCAAAGTGTTTTTCAATTCAACAATAAAATGACTACGGAATAACAAAAACAAATTTATGTTCGTCTTATTAAATTTAACTGTCCCTGCACGTCATTAAGATCATGGCGAAATTCGCACAAACAGTTCTACAGATTCAGTATTACTTGTTTGAAATTCAAACTTTGAATCGAGATTCGCAAACCGTTAGCTCATTTTGCAAGGCATGGCAATCCGGTCGGTGTCCTGGACGAGTGACTGCATAAATTTTATATAAAACGTAATCAAATTCTGTGACCAACTCTACGTCTCTGCTCAACAATAACATGTAACAATGTTGGTTGTACCTTTGACCAAAAGTGAAACTGGATTGATTTATGTCCCTGCTTATTTAATTTCTTTCTAAGCCCGGTACCAAAAGTCTCAAGCTCGTATAAACAAAGAATTTAGTTAAGGACTTTAGTAATCTTTCATCCTCATTTAAAATCTGTGTTGGTTGACCGAGCTATTAGTTGAGGCCATATTGCAAAAAGTTCTCGCATGTACCTGAGTTTTCAGGTCCATGCATTTCATTAAGCAAAGTGCGTAAATAATCAAGTTACACTGGTATATGAATTAAAAGAAATGGTCAATATAATTATTTGCGATAAGGAAAGTAATAGGACGGGTGTTAGCCATCTGCGTTTTTTGGTGTGGTCACAAACAAAACAAAGTTGCAAATCGAAGTTTTAAGTTTTCCTATGCAACAATAATTGTTTGCTGTTACTAGTTATACATGTATGCTTTGTGTTTTAGCAGAAAAACAAATATTTATGTAAATACCTTAGGTTCACCGTTGCAACAATCGTAACGACATAACAATACGAGCCGCTTAATGCCAGGGTTCCTGACCTGGCAGTTAGTTTTAAATATGGAGAATTTCTAGAATTGACTGAACCTTAGTCACATATTATTGCATCGTCTATCGAGATTCTTAATACTTGCGAATTTTGTGAGGAATTTCAAAAATGTTAGGGCAGAGCCGCAAATAAACACATTAATATGCCGAGAACAATTTACTGCGAAATCGTCTCCGAACAACAATCCGGGGTGAGGGATGGTCAATTATTATAAGCAGTACCCGGGCGTGCTTACTAAAGGTTTGGCGTTGTGCTGATGTGTCACTTTTCTAAGAAAATTATAAATAGATGAATATCTTAAGTGTATTTTAAGACTATTGCATATTTCATTCTTAACATACCAGAATCAAGGGAGGCTTAAATTAAAAAAAAATGCAAGTGACTCAGACTCAACGAATAAACATTATTTAAAAACTTAATGGTCATATAAATAACCGATACTAAAAGGTCAACCTGAGATCGTGGCAGTTCCCGTACTTATTCTGTACTTACCAATGACTTGTTGCACTAAAACTACAAAGAAAATGCATTACTCAGAGTTATTTACTTAATATGCAGTGTGATTTACAATTTGCTCACACTCACACTTGGCTTGACAAGTGCAACCTGTGATCTGTCAAGAATTTATGAGGAGTCTCAGTTCATATCTGTACTGCACTTTATGTCGGATTGTTTTATTATAACGTTATAAGTGGGCAATAAGGTATGGCACTGGATTGCGTCACAGTCTGAGAAAGGAGTTCATCCATTATGCATCCTATTTTGGATCTTACTAAGATCCAAGTCCATGAAACAATGGTTCCTCTTTTACTTGTGATAATTTGTAACTGTGATTCCATCACGAATCAAAATCATATAAAACTTTCCCATGCGATCTGATTCCCAACAAATATGCGGACGTAATTGAATTTACTTCAATTTTAAGCTAACTACGGAAAACCAATCATTTAAAACATGACAAGATTTTCTTGATTTTCCGCTTCTGTGAGAAGCCTTCTCATCAAAATATTTACAAACCACTTAGCAAAGGTTAAATCTGAATTCTTGTTTAATTAGTAAAACGTCTAAGCTCTTTAATTTGCTTTGTTTAAAGTTTGACACCAGCTCAATCAAGCGGAGCGATTGCATGCTGATTCTTATTGATGAGATGATTTATCCGTGTTAAACAATGCTTTGAGTAACATACTAGTCAAAGTTATTATCCCAGGATTCAATGTGGTGGAACATTACAGTCAATTGTTTGTGTGTACCTATAGCCAACGGGAATATCACAAAAAACAGTGTAAATTATCCTGCATAATCTAAAAAGGTTTCACTCCGATATCTGTATCGGTCACTTAATTAAATCCAACCCTCTTCTAAACAGATATAAAAGTTGATTTACAGGATTAATGGCCTTTTCGTGTCTATTTATGCTGAGTGTTTCACTCGTTTCATTATACAACTTGTAACTATATTTTTACATTTTTCCACATTTATTTGGCATTGTCCGCAGTCAGGACCTTGTTGGTGGGATAATGTATCACTCTTAAATTCGGACGACCTTTCTTAACAAACTGTAAAAGTCGCCATTGAATTGAATCACACATTTTATTACATTATCGGATATTAACCTTTGTCTCATTATAATTATCTTGGTTGAATTCACTCCAACTTTGTGCTGGTTCTCGTGTACCTGTCGTGAAGGTAGATTAGATAATTCAAATTTCTGAAATGTTGGTTTCTTGCCATTCTCACATTTTAAAATGATTTTAGCAGATGTTTAGCTTCTTCCTTATGATAATTGGGTTGCTTGAAACTAGAAAAATCATTTTATAATCAAATCCAAGTTCAACCAGGCTCAAAAATTCAGACTCAATTTCTCCAATTAATGATAATGTCAATCCTGAAACAATGTCAATTCTTCCCAGTTCAGTGCACCAACTCTTACGGTTCCAATCTCATTTAAATGCAAATATACTTTTTTTCTAGCAATTAAGATACCACAGCATGAATGCTTTTGTTACTGAAAGCCCACCTTGCTCAATGCAGATAAATAAATGATAAATCCCTATCTATTGCTTCTGAACAATGGACAATGAAATCTTATTAGATTGGATTAATAAGGAGGAGACAGAGGAATCCAGTGTTTCATCAAATAATCCGTATCAGAATAATCTCATGGGATTCGGGATAGACAAACTTAGATAAAACTGGACAGGGAAAAGTCACAAGTTCCTTGACTTGGTTGGATAATCCAACTTGGGGAATTCAGGGGCATGGATCTGTAATTTCCGCACCCAAATTTAATTGATCATCTTAACAGCACAGCCAATACCAAATGAATTGGATGGGACGAGTGTCAATCAAAGCTATAAATGCGGTTCGAGATTATAGGAAACAGTTACAAAATTAGACAACCAATCCATTGTTGTCTCGTTGACTTTTGTGGATTCCTTTCATACCACATATTAAACTACCAGCCTACGCTTATCCATTCCATAACCAAATAATTTTACACATATTTGTTTTCTGCATAAAGAAGACTTCATTACGGAGTTTACGTAATATTACAACCTTATTTACTCACGTCATTAAGGTCACTGCACCGCATTAAAGTATTCATACCGTATTTCAACAGCATAATTGTTTGATAACGGAGGATAATTAAATTGAGTTGTTACAAAAGAATGCCACTTGTAACATCCTAGGAATGCCTACAAACTAATTAAATCTGGTCCAAAACATGGTGTAAACATTTGTGAATAAGTAATTGAAAAGAAAGCATAAAAAATATAATCTCCTCCCA
>JAAXNX010001659.1:0-16772 GCA_036491905.1 Folsomia manolachei | reverse complement strand
AAAATGTTGCTCAGCAATTGCTCAGAAATTTGCTTAAATACACGATATTGAATCCCTAAAACTATTGCTTAGGCAAATAATTTGCTTAAGCATTGCCTAAATATTTATTGAATTCGACCCCTTATCTTTACCTTATCTTGCCCAGAATCGACTACCTCAAACTCCTCGCCGCCCTGCATGAAGAAGACGCCAGTTCTGGGAAGGAGTCAATTGACCTCATCCACCCTGACGAGCATCCCTCCAAAGTAAAAATGGTTCATAAACTGAAACACCACACCCCCCACAAGTCCAAACATCCCAGAGGGAAAAAAGGCAAGCAAATGTTAACCACGAAGAAGGGATGGACCTTTGTAACCGACTCGGCGACGACGCTACATCCCGAAACGCATGAAAAGAAGCAGAAAAAAATTGTTAAGAGAAGACTTTCCCATGCGGCACAGACGCCGTCGATTCAATCCCTGGATCAAGTTTGATAAGGCCTTATCAGTGTCTTATCTAACCATGCTTGATTCATTAATTAATTTTAATTAGTAACTATTAAAATGGAAATCATTAATGTCGTTGGCTAATTTAGCTAGACTAGTTTCATGTAATGCACCATTTTTATTCATTTTTATAAACAATTCTTTTTAATTATGATAATTACTTGGGCTATAATTGCAGATATCCTACAGTTAAGGGTACATGTCTCTGTATATTACCCAGTTCGTAATTTTATAATTAGTCCATGTAATTGTAAAACAAGGTTTTAAGTTTTAATGAATGATACAAAATCATTGGATTAAATAATCTCTAATTATTTAGACTCCTTTCAAATTATTCACATGCTAAAGAGTAAAATAATTGCATTTCTAATTAAATACTTATCTCACCCTCTTCTATATACAGTCGAATTCATTTCATTCTCAAAATTTTTACATAAATAAATATTTCACACTTCCAAGAACCTTCAGGAAAAGTTCCTCTCGTTGTGTTGACTCGTAACAAAAATTGCATTTTGCACAGACAATTTAAATTAAATAATTAAATTAAAACAGCAGAAAAATAAATACAGTTTAAAGTTTCGACTTCAATTATTTGGCAATTATACTGCATACAATACAATTCCACAGACACAAGACCTCCAGAATATTGTATCACTCACTATAAACATATCGCTATATAGGTAACAAACACAAGTACTTGTTGTTGCAGTTGATATAAATTAGTTTAGACTGAAACGAATTGATGAATCGGATATCCTTCTTAATCAATCTTGACGGTAGAGTAAATTTTCCGGACGAAGAAAGAACTTCCCATATATCCCACAGTTCCGCACATAATCCCCAGACCGAGCGAGAAGAGTGCCATATTTCCAAAGTAAAAGGCAGTTTGAAACAGTCCATACATTCTGAAAAAGTAAAATTTGATAATTAAATTGGTTCTATTTCCTCTAATAGTAACTACACCATAATTTTACGTACTTTGTTTTAAATATGAAATAGTAAATGGAATAAATGTAAACGTATCCCGAAGTGGAGGCAGCCGCAAAAAATGAAGTCCATTGCCACCGATAATCCTCGGCATTTAGGAGGAAATATGTACAGACAATCGTAACACAAACCGTGACCACGAGCAGGATTGCGAATACCAGCAACATGAAACCGTAGACGTAGTAGATTTTATAAGCCCAGAATGAGGTGAAGATGAAATACCTGGAAAATTAGACAATTTGTTAAGGTTCCTAAATTCAGATTGAGTATTATAATGAAGGGAGCTTACATTTCAATAAAAATGGAGCCAAAGGGGAGCACACCACCCAACGCGATTATGATTGTGGGTTCCATGAACCATTTCTTCTCAGGAATTGGTCTAGGAACTGCATTCACTCGGCAGGGATAGTCTGCTTGACCCCCTAGATTTCGGCCTAGCACGGTGCCGACCAAGGTTAGAGGGAGAACTACGAAGAATACGATGCATGCGACGGCAACCTGTTGAAAGGATTTAGAAACGATAAATCTCGGAGAAAGGAGAAAGTTTTTTTGCATCTTACTCACCATACTGCCAAAAGGAATGGCTCTCGAAGTATGGTAATACATGGCGATGAACTGGAAGTATGAATTGATTGGTGAATAATGATGTAATTTTTATAATGTCATAATTTGTTATTACATTGATCAGGAAAGAAGTTCCACAGACCACGGAAGGCAAGAGAGCCACAGAACAAACCATTTGGCGAATCCATTTCTACATTGGAAACAACAATGAAATCATATCCCAACATTTTAAACTTTCCTAATCAATGTGTAACCCACCTTTCCACCCATCTGAGCATAAATACTAGCACCAAAATATCCATTAATGGGAGAAGTCGCAGCGTACACGAAAATTGCAGTAGACAGCAGAGATCCTCGCTCAGTATAGAGTTCACCTAAAATAGTGAACAGGATGACCACAAAGGTTACGACGAGGAGTTGATAACCCGTCCCTAAAAAGGTGGAGAACACCATTGGAATCGCTGCGGGACGGAAAACATCCCCATGAACTTGTTTCCAGCCGTATTCATCCCCGAGATCGCGATCCTTTTGGTAGCAAAAAAACAACCGATTGAATTTCCAAACTTGGAGTTTATCTGTAAATTACTTACCATATCATCCATCTCCTCATCTTTCGCATAACGGGCATAATCCTTTCTCAGCGTCCGCATAAGAATCATAGAGACCAAACCGATCAGGAAGATAACCATCATGAAAGAATTGAAGATGGAGAACCAATGGATTCTATGCTGGAAAAAGTTGGGATCCAAATACTTGTCGAATCTGTCCTCATACTTGACACTGGACTTTTTCCAGTAGACTTCATAACTGAACGAGATCGTAGCTCCGGGTGTAAGTTGGACCTTATTCTCTGTCGTCATATTGACATCCACAATTTTATGCCCATTGAATCCAAATTCAAACCTGGACAAAAATTCAAGATTTAGCAATGATTCATAATTTTTCTTAATAGTCAAATCCCTACTTTTTATGGGTGTAAATGAAATATTCATTCTTGGTCTCGTCCGCTTCACCAACCAGTCCTAAAAAGAGTTAACAAAATTATAAATTCTGTGACATTCTCCAATTGATTTTGTAAATTTTTCAATCCCTGTTCTCACCCCAGATTGGAAGATCATCAATAAACATTTGAAACCAGTACTTGTTCTTAACCGCATACACAAAAGCCTTAAGTTTCTCATCGTTCAGTTCTATTTTACAGTAAACGGAGAGTGGTGTTTCAGCTGGAGTAAAAAATACAGGACAATTACTCAACAATGACATCAAGAATCATGTTAATCATGTTTGTATGCCGCGTACTACTAAAATCGATGGATAATCCTGAAAATTCCAGTTCAAAGCCTTGCAATGCTTCTCCCAGAGTTTCGTGGTAGTGCCCAATTTGTTCCTTGGGACCCGCACAAAAAGGAAGGGAGTAATAGCTGTAGGTCTCTTGACGATTGTGATAAGGACCAACCGTGTTCATCCAGAGGATGACTTCTTCATTGTTTTTGTACTATAGTGGTAAAATAGAACATTACAATTTGGACAACTTGTTCAACTTTGGAATTAGAATGTCGCTGTGCTTACGGTATGAGTGTGTTCATCCCCTTGAAGGAAGGAGGCTTGGGCCAGTAGAACCAACGCCAGGAATACCTTTCTCCTCAAATTCATTGCGGTGTGCAAAAGGTGGTTGAATTATTTTTAAAACGGTGTGTAAAAGTCCCAGCAGGTCAGCTAGGTGCGCTCCGCTGTGCAAGTTTAGCAATCTGGAATAAATGTAAGTGCAAAATTAATAATTATTATTAATTATAATTATAAAAAAATGCACAAGGAAATACTGCCCTAATTAATAGATTAATAGCACATTCAAACATTAAAATCAACAAAGCCGAAGACTATCAGTTCAACTAATTCCTGAACTGTCATCATTTCCAAATTTTAATGACAATTAATGTGTCAGCTTTAACTAACCAAACAGCTCAAGTAAACCCTTGAACTTTGACATTAACTAATTTTAATCTAAACCGTAATCTAAAAAAGTGCAAGCTTGCAAAAACTGTAATTCTGCAACCAGCCCGGTTTCGCAATTTCGCAGATTCGCCAAGCACACCCCTCTACCCCACTGGTGTCTTACCTCCTTCACGCAGACCTTGGTGGTACTTGAGTCACACTCCAATAATTGGTTTAATTGATAATTAAATTGTCTCCAAATATTTAAATATCGATTAACTCCTTGCTCTTTTATTTGTATTGGTGAGTTGTCAATCCAGGGATTGGGTACAACCAACCCTCCCGCCGTCTCAAGATACCCTGTTCTCAAAAATGATAGGATCTTATAAAAAAATTGGTAAAATTTTATAGCTTATCTTATACTTTTTTCAAACTTTATCCAAAAGATAAGCCAGCGATAAGCTTCAAAAATAAGGTCAAATAGCGCAACTAAAGCTATCCTGGTTCAAGATTGCTTGCCCATGAACCTCGAGGATTAGACTTGCTGCTCTCACTCCAGCCAAAGTTTTACTTTCACCCTGGTCCAGGTCACGTTATCCAGTTGTCTTATCCAATTCTTGGCAAGTTTATGCGAAATAATGTTCATTTACCAATCAGCTAAGCTATCTTTTCTGCATTTTTGTTTGTAGCATCATCACTACGAGTTTGACGAGCTTAAAATAATGCCAAGTAATAAAATTCTTGTTCCATTTTATTTCGCCAAAATTTCGCCATTTCCAACCGTACTTATCAGTATGTCGATTACTTTGCTATTTAGTTAGATTACATAAAATACTTTTGTGCAAAACACATATTTACGGAGAAAGCCAAAACATTCTTCCTTTTCATGAAATGTGTGTCTGCATGCAAACTTTGCATCGCATAACCATGTCGATAGCTTAACATACTGGGCATACGATGTCCTTATCAGTACTGGGATCTTTGGCAGTTTAGCATGCAGTCATTGGTGGGGTGTAGTTACTTTTTCCTTTAATTTACTCACACACTCTTTATACTTGATTTGGAGTATGTTCACATTTTTGGGTTTTGGTGCAGAGAATCAAGATGCGCATGGGATAGGGATCGGTCCTCCGGCGGGGTCGGGCCGTGTCGATTTTGTGTCGTGTCGTCACAATTTCGGGGCTCATGCTCAGTTATCAAGGTATCCATTCATGGATTTTGTGAGGCTCTAAATTCTGGCTGGAGAAAGTTGGAATTATGGACCATTGTCCGGAAATTATGCTGAATTTGTTGCCAAAATAATTTGCAGAGTATGAAAATCTCAAGATTTTGGCAAATTGGTTCTGTTCAAGATGGGTATCTGTTTGCTCACCCAACGAAATTTTGGCATTTAGATTGTTACGAATGTTATCAGGTCCATTTCAGGCACCTTTCTTTAATAAGCTTATCATTTCTGATATTCAATCTTTACTCATCTCCATCTTAACCTGGTTTCATTACCCACCTATTAACCTCACCTGTACCTAATTAACCTCACCTCACCTGGCCATTCCGGTTGTTTAATCATTCCCTTCCTTAACTCACCCAACCTTTGGACAACCCTTTCCTTACTCCTACTATATTTAGTTGCTTCTCCCATTTTACTATGCCTCTGTCTGCATAGACTTATCTATCCATCCTCAAATACCACTCTTTATAGTAGCACCCATACCAAATACCATGAAAGAACACATCCCATCACATTTCCACTTTACTTCATTACCCGACAAGACAGAGGCTAGTTGGTGGATGAGGATACACTTTTTAAGCCAACATTAAAAAGTTTATATATCAAAAAAGGTTCACAAAACTGGTAGGATTGGATTCAAGACAAGATCCCAAAGCACCAGGGAACAAGACCAGATTTTCTTAAAGAGCTTTACTAGTTACACAACTTGCTAAAGTCAAGTCACACAAGATATTAAGGTTGGTTTGCCACCTTACAAGAAAATCGGAAAGATTGACTCTTAATTCTTTAAAAAACAAAATTTCTCAAACTTGCTGGAAACCAAAGAATTAAATGATTTACCCAAAAAACAGGAATTAACCACTTGCCACAAAGATAAGCTACAATTGCACTAGTTCCACGTCGCTATCCATTGCAAGAAAAGAGCTTAAGACCTAAATTGGCTAAGTATGACTTGGAGAAAGTTGTGTGGTGAAAGTAACTGAATTCTTAAAGGATTGGATTTCACTGTAAAATTTGTACAGGTGTGGTTCCTCCAATTAAGGATGGAGGTGAAATACAGTAACTGTGAGTCGTCAGTGGAATATATGCCCTGCTAATGAGGAGACAGTTAAATTAGATTAGATACTGAAACTAAATTAGTTGTCAGACCACAAGTTATTTAGTAGGGTAGTGGTTTCTTGGCTGCAAATGCTGCAATTAAGACTTGTTTAAGTAAAGTGACCTTTTTCCTCTTCAGTCACTCGGTGGACCCTGCAATAAGTCTCGTATAGATCCATAGCGATTTTTTGAAACTTTTCCGAAATTGGAGCGTTCTCCAGAATTTGAGCGTTCTCCACCAAATTCCGAAGACTTTTTGGCTTATCAAGATTACCTTTCTTTCCCCGGATCCAGTGAGAATATCGACCTTACATTAAATTACCTCTGAAATATTTAAGTGACGAGTCCTGACTGACCTTAAGAAATCTACCCTTTTGCCTTGAATCATAATTTAAACGCGATCATCAACAAGTTCCTCGGATCCCTTGTAACTCATTAATTCTTCTGTAAAAAAAAAGTTTTTTTGTGCCCAGTTGTTTAATAAACGGTTTCAAAATAGCGGAACAAGAAGGAACCGGCGACATGACTAGCAACCAGTCGCAAAAGCTGTCCACGACGGAGCGCGTCATTAAAAGTAAGTAAAGCACTTAATTGACTTTTTTAATTGTGTTTAAAAAGGTACGGATCTTTGTCGTAGACTTCATTTAGAGTTTTGTTGGTTGCTCATATTCCTAGCTCTTAAATAGGAGTCTTAATATGCACCAGTGTGTTAAATTACAAGTTGTAATGACCACCAAATTAAGGGCAGAGTCGGTTCTGGTCTGGTAATTGGTGTAATTTACCAATTTCCAACCGGTCAGCAGACCTTCTAACCTGTAATTATGCATATATGGGTTTCAATGAGGAGTATGAGCTTCTGGGAATGGTATCCAATTTTAAAGTTAAATCCTTTAGTTAAATTTATTTTTAGTAATTTCATTTTTGGACTTCTATTTATTTTTGCGCATAATTTCTGCTCCGATATCAAAAATGTGCTATATTTAATTACTGCGTTACATTTTAGATTCCTGCGCCTCGATTCCTGCGCCTCGACTATGGTGTACTTTTACTATTATAGCTCTAAATAGCTTCCATGATATCCTCAATAAATGATAGTCAAGGTCTCAATGAAACTTTGTCCATAAAATTGTCACAGGTCATAAGGCCAGGTTTGAGGTTAGTTTGTAAAATAAATTATTTGGCTTTCTCTCTCACTTTCTCCTGTGATTGATGATGTCAAGATGACACCCGGATTCATTGTTATTCATGGACGAAGTCTCGTGCTGCACTTTTGTCGTCAGTCTTTTGCAAAAGTCTTTTGGCAAAATCATGTCATTCTTGTGGTGGATGAGAAATTGGTTTATTTATAACAAACACTTTCTATTACTCCCATTTTCTCCGGTGGTGCTGCATAAATGATGCTGGAGTGTCGTTTTTTGCAATGAATTGTTCTTTGGAAATGTATTCATGAATATTTGGCAAAATATTTGTGTATTCTTCTGTAATTCAATTTGTTGGAAATTGTAATGTCATCATGTATGAGCCAGGAACAGATATCCATTCCTGCACTGTGGCTGGAACTGATAAGCCATTTGTTTGTTGTGGTTATCACATGGATTAAAAATGAGGTAATGTCCCTGAGCAGGAATAGTTGAGGACAGTGTTCCAGCAAGGCTGACGAATTGCACCATTAATATGTGATTGATTACCATTTATTGAGTGTGTGACATATTTGTTGTAGTCAGGGAGTACATACGATGCTTATCTTCCCCGCGATTGATAAGCAAGCATTACTAGAAAGTTTAAATTTTGACTGGAAAAGTCTAGGTTATCTCAACTTACAATTTACTTGACAAAATTTGTTATTCCTGCAAATCAAGTTCACTTTTAATTCCATTAGAATTTAAAACGCCAAGTGACAATTTGTAGAGTCCTTTAGGTTTTTTTTACTTGTTTTCAGAAAAAAAATCTTTAAAAAACTTTGCAGTAACATTTTAAGGAACTTGTCAATTATTTAAAAAAAAAATACTACCCATTCCCGAAAATAACCAAATTTACCTTCTTTTTTTTGTAGTAAAATGGTTACAAGTAAGGTTTTATCCAGGCATTTTAAAACAATCTTACAATTTGTTTTGCTATTTAGTTGAGTGACAAAAATTCCCAACATCATTTTTAATAGCTGTTATTTTCTAGATATTTTTAATGTAGTTTCTCCGGTTTCAAGTAGCGGCTTCGTAAAATTTTTGTAAAGTTTTAAACAATTAACTTCAACAAATCAGATCACATTAAATTCCTATTTCCCATATTAGACATTGGTAATAATTTGATTGTTTTCTCTCACTCTTATACTTTTTTTGGTTTTTTGTCTTGTAACCAGACAATCCAAATAAAAGCCAGATTTCCTTTGGGTCTGGTGAATTCCAGTTGTTTGCCTGCCACTGTTTCCCTTTGCCTGACAATTACTTTTGTTTTCTTAACACAACTTCACATACGCTCTTGATTCTTTGAATTGTTTCTTTCTCTGGCTTTTTGTCTTAAATTTCTTTCTTCTCTGGCTTCGTACTGGGAATTCCTTCATTCTTCAAATGGATTGATCTTCAAACAGAACGAAAAACAAAAGAAATAGGAAAGAGCATGATTGAAACTGACTGGTCCAATCTGTGATTAAGTCGAAAAGTAAATACTTTTTTGCTGGGTTACCTGTCTAATAATGGAGACACTACATTATTATTAAATGTAATATAAAAAGATGTAGTAATTGCAGATAGCTTTTCGCTCGAAATGTTTATTTCAGATTAATAATACAGATATTTTTTGTCATTTAAGATTTTAGTCTTCAAAATTCCAATAAAAATTAGAAATTCATAGCTTAGTTAAAAGCGAAACTAATTTCTTAAGATATTTTGAACCGAATTATCCAATCCAATCCCATCCATAAAGAAATATATATATATATTTGTAATAGGGTGGCACCCTGCCAAACTCAGAAAAAATGTTCACTCCAACTTTTTTGGATTCTAAAGTAAAGATTGAGAAAAGCCAATTTTATTTTATCGAGTTTATCCTCATCCAGACAAAGAAGTAGATACTCTGTAACCTCTGGTAGAGATACAATACAAAATAAACATGTGGCTATGGAATGGCCACCATGTCAGACATCCAATGTCAATACAGGCACAATGCACTTATTCCCCTGCCAAACTAAAGTAATGTCTTATTGCAATTCGCATAAAAACCAGGCAAATCTGCAATTCTGTGTAGAAACAGAAGATTCTAAAATTCTATTTATTTCGCTAAATATGTGTCTGATCACAAAAAAACCTTGTGTTTTTTCAAAATATTTCATGTTTCCTTCCCTAGTCAACATCCAGAATCCTGTAGTTTCTGCTCTCCATTCAAAAACACCCAAATTCCTTTGCGTAGTGAAACTTTGGTAATTCAAGGATTTCAAGGAATTTCTCTCGACCAGTCTATTCTATACCTTATTACTTTAAGTTTCCCAACTATTTCACTCAATAAAGGCAAAATGAACCTAGAAAGTTAGACAAAGTCAAAACAAATTTACTCAAACTTTCCTTCAGTGAGATTGCTCTGTTCCTACTTTCCCAACAATGCCTAAAAGTATTGTTGTACAAATAATAGTCAAACTGTAACCACGTTGTTTTGGTTAAGAGCTTATTTTCCATAAAATTACAAACATTTCGAAAGTTGTCATTTCCTGACGCAATTTGGTTTGGTTAACGTTGTGGCCACCTCAATTTTTTCCTCGGTTCCAACTCCAGGAAATGTCCTGGTTTTTAGAATTTGATGAAATTATTCCAACCCAAAATTTCCATCCTCATCAAACTCCCAACCCTACATACCTTACGGCTTAAACCCAGCTCCTTCCTTATCCAACTTTCTCCCTGAAGCTGAGTAGGAAAGAGAAAGCTTTCCCTCACCTCATGAATATTTCATTGGCTCTACTTTCCTCTCTAACTCTGCTACTGGAGTTGTTTTGCTATGAAATCAAACTTGGCACTCAATTCTGTCTTCTGAATGCAGTACTTGAATAAAATCAATCCTTTGTTGGAAATGAGACACGTGTCTTTTGCTCAACTGCTATAAAATGAAGGCAGTCTTGGCTTAAATTGAAAAGTTGTAGTTGCAAGAACACCCAGATTTCCAGTATCCAATTATTTCTGTAGCATATCCTCTTCTAGACCAGGTATTGTAATGATGACGAGATGACAGACAAGAGAGAGATCATGTCTGGCTGAGTGAGCCCTTTGTGTCTCCTTTCGGGGAACCCTTAATGGTCATAGAAAGGGATAGGACTCGAATGGAAGCAAGAAATTAATTGTAGTTTGGTTCAACTTGTAGTTGAGGTAGGTGGAGAAAGGACTTTGATTTACTTTCACTATTCTTTCCAAACCCAGTCGAGGAGAAGATAAGAGAAAGCGAGTTGAGTTGGTTGATTGGTTGTCTGCACATTGAGTCGCTAATTGCGACATCCTCCCGTTCTCGGGACGGATAAGCTATGGCTGGATTGGACGGATAATCACGACAAGATTTAGGTTTCCTAAATAGTTCATTTTAAAAGTTTTGAAAATTCTTAAATTATTTTGAATTAGTTCATGACTGAACTCGATTCCGGTAGTATTTTAAATTTGTAAATTTATTTTTTTTAGAAGGAGCAGATATGAAAACTAAATTTATTTCATCATCCCTTTGTGAATATTACAAGCTTCATCAACTCCATCCAAATCTATCTTGTCCTGCATTTTGCATAGCTATACCCATACCTAGACTAGTTCTCCTCCTATCTAGTAACAGATAGGATTGGATGTGACGGACGCTTTCTCTTTTGTCCTCCTCTTTTCTCCTTTCCTAACTTTTTCTCTTTTATGCCAGCCAGGAAATTGAGGTGATGTTGCTACCAAGGTACATCCAGCAACAGCTCAGGTATTGTATTGTACTCCGGCACTAATGCTACTGCTCTTTGTATGAAATGAGACCCACGACTGAATCACCAGAGGAAAGAGAAAACTCTGGTAGAAAATACATTAAAGAAAAAGCACGGCTCTGATGGCATAACCCTTTTTGTAGCGGGTAGCAGTCGCAACGGCAAAACTACAGCTACTACCCGGGTAGTATAGCTAACCATCCAGTAAGGAAAGAATTGCAAAAAAGATTCCAGTCATGGCTCAGCCATACTGGTTGGAGAAAGTAGCTGCTGCTGCCTGGGTTGGGTTAACTTGCTTCTACAATTACAAGCCTAGTACCGTTCCCAAGAGAAAGTAGAAAAGATGGAGTCTGCAAAGGAACCATACTTAAATTCCTGCCTACTTTCTCCATCACGAAATGCATGGATGTCTCCTTTTTGGGTAAAGAATACATTTACAACTCCCCCGTAATAGGTTTAGTCATAAAATGGTTTATTCAAAACTACCCCAGAACAAATGAGAGAGGACTGAGTAACGTTTAACAAGTTGATGGTTTAGGTTTGGTCTGTTTTCCCTACCAAGAGAAAGTGTTGGCTGTGCTGTGTCATGTCATGTAGTTGGCGAAGTAAAGGCCAGAGACTGTGTTGAGCTCCAGAAAATCAATACGGATTCAACAGCTAGTTTTCTGGCCACAGCTTTCTCTCCACTTTCTCCTACTGGACTTTGTAACGGACTGCCACTGCCACATCTCCCTAATACGATGTGACATACAAACCCTGCAGATGTAGAGTTACTCCATCCTCTCCTGCTTTAAACACCAAAAACTAACCGACTTTTACCCGACTTTCACTCACAAAAACTAAATAAAATGCCGCATTCTTCTCTACAAAAACCCTTTCAAAGGATTGTTCAATTTCTTTAGATTTCCCTGAACGGGAAGCACTTTCCCTTTTTTATTCCTTTTTCTGGCTTTCTCTGTGGGCATCAATCAATCAATTTCGGAGTTCCCGTTTAGCCTGGTTTGCATTCAAATCCACTTTCCAGCAGGTAAAGAGTTGCACTTGGTCCCGGTTTAAATTCGCATTACTACCATTGGTAGACTACCCGGAGAAAGTTTTGATAACAAGGTTTTTGTGCTGTGTCTGGAGATGATTTTGATTCCAAACCGTTCCGACTTTGACTCTAGTTTAGGATTAGTTTCTTTTGGAAACTCAAACTTTGTAGGAAATCCATTATTTTAAGTTTTACTCAACCAAGTCAAGTTTTGGATGACTTTGCTTATCTTGGACGGGTGGATTTTGCCTGGCTTTGTTCTACTAGTAGTACTAGAGTGAGGTTAGTTGTTTGGTACATGTACATTGGTTCGTTGTTAGTTTAGTTGTTAGGAGAAGATTGATGATCCAACTAATCTCGCGTGCTCAGTTGTTCATGTTCATGTTCTTCTTGGGTAGTGATATTCCTTGTTTCCCTTAGAGGGACGGAGTCATTTAGATTCTACACCCTTCATTAGATGGAACACAAGCATATTTATTCTTGTACCTTAATTTTGAACCGAGTTAACATTAACATAACTGGGATCAAACCAAATATTTAAAGAATGTCACAATTCTAATGATGTAAACCGATCCTTTCCCTATTAAGACGTGAATCAAACTCGTCAAATTTTCATGCTTATCATCCGATAACCAATAGATAACCAACCATCACTCATTCCACCCGTAATTAAATCTGAGAATATGTTGCTTCCTAATAAAAAAAAGTGTAAAATAACCAAAAAATATTGGCTATCATTCTATCCTACCCCCATAAAGTCATCTGTTCACGATTAGGGCCAATTCAGGTTGATTTATTTCCCAACATGAAACCAATTACGAGATGGAATAGCTTGATCTTGATGGGACTCCTATTTACCTCGCAAACACATATATACATTGAATTCTGTGCTCCTTACTGTATTTTATTTACTCTTTTACCCAAGAATTTCACACATCTCTCCCTGCCAAGTGGGAAACGTACTAAAATTTGTGGATGAGATAGACGGAAAGATATTCGAGGATAAAAAGTAGTGAAATAAAATAAAATGGAACCTTTTACAAGCTCCTAGAAGAAGGAAAGAGTGTCTTAAGACACAGACTTGGCTATATTAGTATTTAATGGGATCAAGTGAGGTAATGACGGATACTGGCGTTATTTTGAGATTATACCGATGAGAAGAATACATTCATTTGAGGCAGGATGTAGGAAATAATGGAGTCAGTTAAGTTTTATTTGGGAATATAGGGCTAAAATTGGTTTAAATGTGGGAATGACTAGGTTTTAGTTTGATGGATTTTTGTCGGAAATTGAATGGTTTAAAAAATTGCAATACTGAAAATCGCTAAAATTTGACGCCGATCAATTAGATTTAAATAGTTTGCAAATTAATTTTAAACTAGATATGAGACGAATTGGCAAATTTATGTTTCAATTGGCTTTGGTTTTGACTCTATTCCTTTTAAAATGATCTGATTCTGAGATAACATCATACCCAACAATTTGCATGTAACAAACCCAACCTTGTTTTGTGGTTCATTACCGGGATGTTTGTGTTTAATGCATACAACCAAACCACAGTATTCATTTACCGGGTATTGCCGGGTAGGTCACTAGCCATGCATATGCATATGAAACTCGTACACAAATTTTGTATTTATCTAACACCGCACAGAGAACCACTTTAACAAATAAAGATCCCACCAAGATACTCTGCAAAGTTTGTTGGGTAAAATATATAAAAAGCGGTGTGACTACCCATTACCCGGATTCCTGTACTCACCACACTCACTTATTCCGAGACACACCCACCCACTGCCTCTATTTTTAGTTGTGGTTGGTTGTTGGTGTCCTACCATGTCGTGTGGTTTGGGTTTTGCTGCATTAACGAATTTCATTAGAGATAAAAACACGGCACAGCACACGCTCTTGAGAACAACCTGCCATTTTTGTGAATGAACACAGAATAAGGCTCATAATAATGATGGTGTTACATAATATGTAAACTACAAAGTTTTTATTATATCTAAGAATATGACAGAGAAACAATTCTCTGACTACGAACCTGAAGAACAATTGATTTAATTGTCAGGTCCCAACTGATTAATATGACAAAGTAAAATCCTTCATTCTTTAAAAATCAGTCGACTCCGTTTGACACGAGGTTATTATTTCCTCCTCATTGTTAGCTTGGAGAAAGTGAGTGAAAGCTGAGTCAGCAACAACCCGAGAAAAGGTTGAAGGGTACCCGAAGAAAGTAATCGTTCTCACACCCGGCTAAATCCCGAATCGGCTCAATAAGTAAAAGTTGAGTAAACGGATTAGACTTTTTTTTAGCTTGGCCAAGTCACTCGGCCCAAGTGGACGGTGAGTCTTGGTACTTAACTGTAAATGAGACCAGAGAGCAGAACAATGTGTCAATTGGGACAAGAGAAAGTGGATTATTGAGGAAATCCCGGCTTTTCTGGATCCCCGGTATTCTTACCTTTCTCCAGGTCTGACATCCTTGATTCCTTATAGTGATTGGAGTCGATAAGTTCCAGATAAGTAGATGACGAGTGGAATGGCCACCCTCTAAAATTTATTGGGGTCTATTTCACTGAGCAGTATTCATCAACCTGATTGGCAAATGCTAATAATTTGGAGTGGATATTTTGCGAAGAGCATTAAAATTGCGCAAACACTTTTAAGTACCTGGACTGAGATTTGTTAGTAGAACCTTTATTTGGGATCTCAAATTGAGGTTAATCTACGAGGGACATAACACGTCCCAGAAGTCAGATTGGGTAGGAATAAAAACAATCAGGTGCTCCGAAAGTAATGAAGCCAGTGGGTGAATCATTCATGGTGTGGATGAAGGTGAAAGTTTTTGAGGTGTTGATATTAGTTGTGATTGAATGGTTTATCCAGATTATTATTGGGAACAATTTGATATGGTAGCTCATCCTAGATCATAAGAGAGAAAGTCATAAAACAAGTTAGTCTTAAATCGGGAACTCGGATTAATCATTTTCAAAATTTTGATCATATCCATTCCACATTTACAATTCCCAGTGTCTCTTGTAAATAAAGCAGTTGGAGATGTAGAGCGTGTCACATTTTAAAATTCTGTCATCCTGTCAATACCACGTCCTCTGGGTTGATATTCCAAATGAGAATTTAGCATGTTAATTAGCCCAGTCTAACTAACTCACAAATTCCTTAGGTGAGAGTCTATGCAAATTCTCTCCTACAACTTGGCTAATTAGCCAACAGTCCCTCACCTCACCTCAAGAAAGGAGAGAAGATTGGGTGGCTAATGAATTTATGCAAATTACTTTCACCCACCTTTCACTCTGCTCATTCCCTTCTACGGATATTACAATATTACAATATTTGCACTAGTTTCCGGGCTGCTCTCTAAAATTCCAAATTTAAACTTCCAATTTGAAAATTTTCTTAAATTTCATGAACGGAATCCCAAAATCTACTAGTAACAAATCTTTCTCAGACAATACCAAAACAATAAAATGACTTCATAATTCTGCAAAATGGCAAACAAAATATTTTTAGATTACCTAATCTTCTTTTGCAGTTATCTACTGCCTTCAGATAACCCACCAGGCTCTAAATATAATTGACTGCTAATGTGTAGGAAACATTGACAAAAATATCGCTGTTTTTTTTATAAAAAAGTTTGGAATTTGAAACTTTACTTGTGTGCCTTCTATAAAGACATCAGTTTATATGATCCTTAGCTAACCCTGGGCCCTTAAAGAAAAGTATTTGGATATCTGTCTTTAATATGCCGCTAGCATTTCTAAAATCCTTCCAGTAGTGAATACAGCCTGGTATCTAGTTCGACTCAGGATTCTCTAGGGAGTTAAAGTCAGCAAGTTTAGGAGGAAGTTGAAGTTAAGTGCGTAAATAAGGCCTTATCTTAGTTTCCTGACCAGAATTTTAAGCAGGTGTAAGTATAACTTGTCCAGATGTGGGAATAGGACATGGCCATCTTTTCTTATTCCATTTCACCTGCTCTTCACAAGAACCACGGCCATTTGACCTTTTTGACGTGTCAAATACTTAGTTCCGAGCTGACCAAGAAATCCACAGAATTTACTTCAAAATTTAAGCCCACCCTTATCTCTCCATCTTAAGAACTTTGCAAAACTTTCTTAAATAAGCCCTCAGATAAACCAACTTTGGATTAAAACCGAGAATTACACAACTTTTAACCCGATTGGTTCGAATGGCGTAGGATTTTTCGGGTTTTACTCCATTCTAACGCCACTCTAAAGAAATGTAAATATTAATTTAGAAGTATCAGTGCAAGATTTTGAATCTATTGGGTCTTTCGAAATCAAAAACCATTCATAACGGTCAAGATTCTGGACGACATTGCATTTAATTTGATACGGATTGAGATTCTGACCCAATACTGAGTCACAATCAATTGTAATTGATTTCATCCAATTCCATATAATATGGATCTCATATCATATCATTGTATTACCACAGACAAGTATATGAATCACATATTATGATAACATAAAAAAACAACTT